>WAAE01024355.1:0-31572 GCA_013400495.1 Nicator chloris
CTTAATACTAATTTTGCAGAAATACAACACTGTCATTTTATTGGTACATGCATTTTATACATCTATAAGAAGTATTTTTATTAAATTGATTACAAACTTCTTTTAGGTACTAGAATATCTGTGACTTTATAAATAAAATATGTAAAGGAAAAGGATGGTAGACTTACTGTAAGAAGAATGTCCCTGTAGCACCTAGATAATGACCACCCAAGCTTCGTGTGCTTACAGCAAAGTTAAATAGAAGCAGAAAATCACAGATATTGATGACATAATTTTATTTATTGCATCCACTTTTTCTGGGAAGTGAAAATTTTCGATCTCGTAGGTTGGCCTTATAATCATCGCACACACAAAGGCATGCAGATGTATTACAGATGCAGTAAACAGGATAAAAATAGTGGACTTATGTGTGTTTATTCTGAGTAAGTCATAGTGATAACACAGACATTTAACACAAGGTTTAATTTTAAATGGTTTGAATACCATTATGGTAAAATGTATGGCAGAATACGCTGAGCTCTGTTGGGAATGCATGGACTCACATTCTATCTACACATGGACTTTGTTGCACTTGGGGACAAGGATCTTTTTTTCTTAGAAGACTTTGGAGACAGACATCATTCAGCCTGACAGCACTTTCATTAATCCTCTGGCATGTAATTCAAAAAGCAGGTATTATGCTCATTTTTAAATAGAAGTAACACAGATTTTTGTAGGAAGTTGTGGAGTCTGAAGTGTTTATTCATTGATCAAAATGCATATTTAGCTGAGCACTTTGCTCTTTCCCCCTACTTATGACAACGATCCATTTCATATCTGCCTACTGTAGTGTAATATTTGATTATCAGTTTTCAAAGACTACAGCAGATACTATTTTTGTTTTGTCTGTAGGCTCCTTGATGTCTTTGAAAGTCACTGCAATGTAGTAAATGTTTTTCTCAGACACCACCTGCTAGATCAAGTGGTGAATTAATATAGGGATTAAAGGTCTACAAATGTTTTCTAAATGTTTTTGAAGCTCCTGTCATAAATTGAGTAGCACAGAGAATAGAAAATTCTACTAGTTTGTCCCAAACATCATAAAATACTTTGCTCATTCAGACTCTTTTGAAGAATACTTGAATAATCCTTCATCACTGGTGCTCTTCAACCTTTCTTGAGTGTGGATAAATGGTAGCTGATATTAGGTTGTTCTAAATATGTCATAAACAATAGGGAGATTTTAAAGTTTATATTCAAGCAGTATCCATCCAGATTTCTAAGCATCTTTGAAATTAATTGCAAGAAGGAATGCTAGTAAAAGCAATGAAAATAGTTATCTATATTTCTTCTTACTGTTTTAACCATGTTTGAATTTAATCCATCATGCAGTATTACCAACCTAATATAGCTTGAAAACTGTCACCTAATATTATCTCCTAACATATTGTTAATCTAACTGCATCAGTGTGTCTTCACAATATGGAGACATTGGGACACCACAAAGGTGTAACAAAATTAAAACATAATGGAACTAATCAGCTGGTGGGTATTGCAAAAATTTTTGAGATTTTCTTTTTAAGAGAGAACAGGAATACAATAAGATGTTTTGTTAATTTTTCTGCCATGTTTCTTGTCTCGTTGACATGAATCATTTGCCAGTATGGGCTCTAAACTTAATCTTGTTATGAAGATTTATATCACATGATCAGTCTGTGCTTCACCATAGGTGCACTAGTATTTAAGAGCACACTTTACACAGCATAGACTAACACTGCAGAGTGTAGATTTAAACACACTAGAAAAGACTAGCTTAGGTGCGCTGTTTGTTAATGGTTCTCCTTTATGGAACATGCCAACATCCCACATCCCATAAAGTCAGCTAAGCTGCATTCTTAAGTTGTTCCAGATAGCCTTATATCTACAACACAGGTCTGTCTATCTGTATTTCCTGGTTATTGCTTGGAGTGCTATGTTGCTTGGTTGCTGAGTTTTCATTTATTCTATTTTCACAAGTGGGAACTCATACTAGTTATTGTTTGGCTTGTTTTTAAAAATTCTATCATATTATAATTTCTTCTTAACTTGAAGCTTTATCTACATATAGTAATATTCAGGACATTTTTGTTTAGGAGTGTTGGCCTAGATATAACCTGTGGAACAGATTTGATATACTGCTTTCAGTAATGTGGTCACGGTTGGCCTTGTCTGTAATCTGATCCATGACTCACACCACTGAGAGTGTGTTGGCTCATAACGGTTATGCCTGATCTCATTGTAGGACTGTGCAGTCAATGTGAGACAGACTTTGGCAGGGAGGAGCAATTATTTTTGAAATTAAAACTTGTGCCCATAGGCTTCCAGAAGTCTGTTACTGCTATCTGCTCTGGAGTTCTGTGAGGTTATGTACTTTGTCATGCATACTTATTGCAAATAAAACAACCTAACAACGCTGATATAATGCAATTTCATACCTTTTGCAATTTTTCCAGTTGTTCTTCTGCTTCTGATGTTTTATGAGTTTGTTCTGAATATGGGGAAATCTGCTTGCATATGTTCTAATATCTAATGGTATAAAATATGCACTGTTTAAATGGTGACATGTAATTTTGAGTATATATTTAGTTGACTGGAGGACTGATGGAAAAAAATTATTTAGGTGGTTTTCCGCTAGGAAAACATGTATTCTCTATTTTCATGGTTTAGGAATTGTACTCCTAAATTCAGTGCCTCCACTGAGACTCTTCAAACCATATTACCTCTCTCTGTGAGCAAAAAGAGAAAAGCAACATACAATGCATTATCTTTCCCAACTGCAAAAAGAGCATTTTTGACACCTCATGGGTATGTTCCAGCCTGTGGTAACAGCATGTATGGAGATGAAAGGGGCTCATCTGGCATATACACTCCTGTTTTACAGTGAAAAAAGATGCACTGCTGACAGAAAAATGTATGAGTTTAAATTGCTGGAGTCTTCTTTTGGTTTGGTTTTGTTATTCTGTTTTTTGGGGTTTTTTTAATTAAAAATCCTGATGTGATGGTTTGATAAAAATATTCTCTTCCATTGTTAATTCCTGTGCTGTCAGAGTTTTGAGGAAGGCCAGAAACCTATCTTGTTGCTGAAATGAGTCAATTGCTTGCCTGCTGACCTGATGGGGAATGGGACAGAAGGGAAGAATTGTCTGGGAAATTAATACTTATGTAAATTTATAAGGCCTGAGCTACTTTTCTAATAAAATTAATGGTTTCTTATAGCAGCGTTGTTTAGTATTAGTGTAAGTTAAACTATAAATATGAAAAAAAATATAATTTAAGACAAAAAAGCTAAACCAAAGGCTTATTAATGCAAATCAAAGCTTTAAGAGGAAAAAATACTAGGTGTCATAGAAATTGCAGTTATAATAATTTTAAAGTTTATAGATTATTAGGTTCTGTCATCCCAATATAAATGGGCATATATCTTATTTAGATTATTGTTGATGAATTAGGTGATTGTTGTAGGTTACTTCCAACTAAACTGTTCTATTCAAAATCCCACCAAGGCTATTCTATTCAAAATCACCAATCAACCCGGTGATTTGTCTCACCTCAAAGTTAGGTATCTTGGCTAAGTTTGTTATCTAGACTTTTTTCAGGATATAGTGAAAAAGTTAGCTCTAGACAGCATTTTACCTGCAGGTTTTAATTAATTCATTCAGGAGGTATCTTCCTCTCTCCCTCCCTGTCTCTTTCTCTCATCCCCACATCTTTCTCTCTCACTCTAATACTTTTTCCCTTCCTCTTCTTTCTCATCTTCTACTTCCTCTCCCTGCAGCTGTTACTGCACTTTTACTGAGTGAGGAAAATTCAATCTCACCAGCAGAAAGCGGCTGCTAAGGAAAATATTCCCAAGAGACACTTACTGCACCTGGCTGAGAGAATTTCTGTGTTAGATTAAGCAGGGTAGATCCTCGGAGAGTCTTTGGGTATGATGGAGAAAAGAAATCGGAACCAGCTAAGGAATCAAGTCCAGTGTTTATTGCGATGGTAGCAAAGACAACCAAACAGACACGACTCCCCAAGCTGGAACCCCGAACATGTGCTTGTGAGCTTCTTATATTGGGGGAAGGAGAAGGGGGTGGGGGCAGAGCATTCACCAACCAGGGACAAGGGGGCAGTGGATCAAGGACAGAGGGACACCTGAAGAATCCAATAGCTGCAGGTAAAGGTGGAACTTCCTTTTTCTAATGCAATCACATGATGCCCCATGAGGAATGTTTCAGGGGCAGTAAAGGAAACCCTGTGTAAGGCATAGAGGGAAGGGGGATTAGCATAAATCGGGGAGGGGATACTTATAGACACAGGATTCTAGGAGATATGGAATGCACCACAACATCTCCCATTTTTCCTTCATCTCTTTCTCCTCTTTCCCTTTGTCTCTTTCCCTCCTCCTAGTCCCTCTCTTTCTCTCCCTATTCTTCTCCTCCCCTCTTCTTTTCAATCTCTCCCAGCCTACTTGCTCTCTGCAACCTCTCCCCATGCTGTCTCAGCTCCTCACTCTCTCAAAGAAATGTAGGTGAATCTCTTACAAAGACACCTTTGAAACATGCAGACTCAAATGAGATGGAGCTGTAATTGTCTGCTGATCAAAATAATTGAAGTTATGCCTTTGTCATAAAATAGCAAGAGGAAGGAAGAGCTGGTACACAGTGTAAAACAGTTGGTATAGAGACTCAAGTAAGAATTGTTTATGTAAGTTTTGAGAATTTTTCCTAATGCAGATCAGCTATGGTTTGGTCCCAGGGATAAACTTACCCAGGTAAGTGGACCGTGTAGTTGGATTCTTGGATTATTCCTACTGATTTAGTTTCCTCCAAAGGAATTCAGTTTACATGCTGTGAAACTGCTTCATGTTGGAAAGAAACTGCCTCAAGAGGGGACTGAGGGAGATTAGCTTCAGAAAAGCACTCCTCATCCAAACTAAACTTGCACATTTGCAAATGCAACAAAATAAATTAATGGAATCAGAATTTAGTAACCTATAAGTTAGGATAAGAGATGTACATGAGGATTATAGAATTTATTACTGATCAATGTAATGTCTTTGTTTAAGACATGAAACTGTATGAAGAAGCAAGTTCTTTGCCAGGATTTGAGTTGCAGCAAAGTAGTTCTGCTCCATTCGAAGTTAACAGGAATAGAATCAAGGTCTGACAGATTATTGCCCCGGTTTTGTAACAGGACATAGCATTCTTAAATATCTTTGAAGCTTTCCTGCAGTGTCCTTTGCAAGACTGGGGCATATAGGGAGATGCAAAATTATATTGCTTATCAGTTAGAGACTTTGTTTCCTAGTAAGAATGCCTACACAGGTATGACTCATATTTTGACTTAAGTAGTAATTTGATCATAAATAATATTTACTGTAAGAACAGGAATGGATGAATTATAAAGCACAAATATTCATCTAGTAATGATTCGTAATACAGTCTTAGTCTACAGATTTATGGATGCACCTATGTTGAAATAAGTTATTAAAAAAAAAAGAAAAAATTGCTTAGCCTTGGAAGTCACAACATGAGGCATTGCAAATACTAAGGTTAAAACAGTTCATGATCTGATCCTTCTGCTATTTGAGGCATAAGCTTGCTTCATTAATGCTAAAAGACATGCTAAAATGGGGAAAGAAAAGTTGGTGAAAATTACCAGACAGTGCATTAGTCACAGAATCACAAAATATTTGGTGTTAGAAGAGGTCTCTGAAGATCATCTAGACTAGCCCCCATGCTAAAGTAGGCTCATTTTCTCCAACATTTTGGTCTATTAAGAAAAGCTGCCATCTGTAATATTGAGTGTGTCTTCCATTTATTCTATCCTTAAAGCCAGATATTCCCAGACATGGTTCTAGTTTACATTTGTCTGCTTTTCCCTCCTGACTCCCCAGAATGATCTCACTGTGGGTGGGCTCATCAACTAAAAGCAATTGTTAGTGTGGAAAGGAAAAGCACACTATACCCATACGAATTACCCTAAATTGTGGATATATATTCAAGCTTTTATGTTGGCATATTAGCTGTCTTGAGCAGTTCCTGGGCAAGCCCACAAAAATGTGTTTGTTGACCATTTTGTTGATGAAAAATAAGCATACTTTATTCTGAAATTTGAAATATAACACTATTACTGTGATTTTTTAGAGGTTTGAGCTGCAGTGTTTAAAGTAGGTATACGTTTAAAGATTATTTTCCATTACCTTTGGAAAGGAATACATGGGAATGATTTCACTGATTTTTCAATGAAAAGTAGCAGTGAGCATCTCCATGGAAATATATCACCATGGGAGTCAGATGCTTAATTTATGGAAATCAGCAGTGAAATGCTGCATATTTACACCCTCTAAGAACATGTATATCTACTTTCTTTAGACAAATAAATAATGCCTTAATAGCCAAATTAAGCCACTCAGTTTACAGAATATAGACTTTGTACTATATTCACCATAATCTTAAGTACTGTTTCCACTGCAGTAAATACTTCCATTATTTTGTTACTTTTTAAGACCTGCCAAACTTTACTAAATAAACATTTCCCAAGATCCTCAAAGACAACTAATTTTGCCAACAAAATGGAAAAGTAAATTTCTTATTATCTCATAATTTTTTTTCTAGGAGATTCCTATTTAATTGGATAATGCTTTGCTTTTCTAATTAATGGATAACTTATTTTAATTACTGAATTTTTAATTCTGATTACAGACATTCTCAAATAGTAACCCACATTTCAGGTTTTGCTATTCTTTCCATTTTGAAAAAAAAATCTTTCAACAGTATCTATTTTTCCATGTGAAAGCTTATATACATGAACTGAAGGATTTTCACTAAGAAATAATATTTTTCTACTTGCATCCATTATGTACCTAATTATAATCAAGGCTATATTGTACCATATATGACTACTGTAAGTACCTTTCAGACTCTTTGCACAAGAAAATATTAGACATTCTCTGTAACCTTGTAAAAGCAAAAGAAAAGGTGTAGAACTCGAGTTTGAACTTTGGCGACTCATGCAAGTACAGGTTGTGAAGGGACTGGAGGAAGTCTGAGCTAGCAGATATGCTGAACTGCTCAAATCTCTTTGAAATGGTTGAAAACAATTTCTAGTCTTGCTTGCTATGTAAGGTTATCAAGAAGCCAACGTGAAAAACCATTTTCTTCCTACAGTACCTCTAATGCCTTTTCCCTTAGTTTCAGACTTGTTCATAATGCGGGAGGCAGCACCCATTGAGCTGATGGATAACAAGCTGCTGAGAGAGTTCAAATTAGGATATTAATACTGTTACATACATCTGTAAACACTCTGCAGTCAAAGCCTCTGCAGCCTTTGACTTTCTTGACTACAATGCTCTTAAGATTTCAAAGAAAAGCTGATAGCATAATATTTGCATAGCTAAAGATGATTGTTTACATTAAATAAACTCTCTTTTTATGGTACTTTGAGAATAAAGAGATGCTTTTACAAATTTAACCTCAAGGTATGGCTGTACTTTTTGTATCAATGGTATTATCAGAACAAATAAATATTTCTTTCAGAAGTATCTTATTGGCTTTAGAACAAAAAGTAGTGTTTAGTTCTCTTTGAAATATGTATCTAGATGACAGAGATATCCAAGTGCTGTTATGACATGAATATAATGTTTTTAATGTGACCAAAGTGGTAGGTCTTGTTTCAAATAAGAGGAGACACAGACCAAAATTTCCATGAACATTAAACAAAGTTATTTTCTAAGCGCCAAAAACATTCACATTTGTAATTTTTTCAGTTCCATTGCAGAGAAAGTGTGTCAAGAAAGCAAAAATAAGAACATTTCACTTATATGTTGTTCAAGAGTTTCCTTTTAATTACTTTTTTCTAGTTTTTGTAGAAAGTTGGGACAAATTCTGACTGTTGAACTACTGAACTACATAACAATCAGAACGGTTATAGCATCATAGAATCCTGTTTATTGAAAAAGACCTCTAATGTCATGTGCAAAACTGGATTTAAGACATTTTGGGATACATATGTGAAGGAGGAGGGGGCAGGTTGGGCCTTGTTTTGATGAGGCTGTGCACTGCCCTGTTGACCCCCACCCCTACAGCCTGTATCCCAGTCTGGCAGCGGCTGACAATCCCTGGCACATCAGAGGCAATGCTCCACAGCTGCCTCTGGAGTTCCAACCTAGCTCCTGAGACACCATATGACTGGACATCCCACCTGGGGGAACACCACAGAAAGGCCAAGGGGTATTTAAGGCTGAACATGGGACAAGCATATGTCTTGACCCTACTTTCCCTTGAAATTTCTATATGTACACAACTGGAATCCAGGAGTTGGCAGCTATATGCGTTTTCCTATATATTTTCTGTCTCTTTCTCCTTCTTCTAATCCCCTCTTCTTGGAATTTTTGAGTAACTTAAAATCAAATGGACCTAGAGTTTGCTAAGTTGAATGGGCCAGGTTAATCCTAAGAAAAGTGGTTGATGTTCATTGAATGTTGCACTAAACCTTTTGCCAACGTTCTCTGATTTTTTGAAGTGGCCAGTAAAATTCTGTTTGTCGTTCTGAACCACTTGAGAATATCTTGTCAGTACTTCTCCCATGTGTCTCACTCAGAGTACATGAACAACTATAAGCCCTTTTAGAAGTCTTGTTGAGTGAGTTGTTAGGGGCCTTTCATATCATCAGGCCTACCCATTGATCCAACACTATCAATCTCACCATTAATCCATGTCCCTAAGCACTGCATCTACGTCTTTTAAATACCGCCAGGGGCGGTGACTCCACTAGTTCCCTGAGCAGCTTGTTCCAATGCTTGGTAACAGTTTTGTGAAGAGATTTTTACTAATATCCAGTGTAAAGCTTCCCTGATGCAACTGGAGGCTATCTTTTCTTGTTCTATGCATGTTATTGGGAGAAGAGACTGACATCTTTCCCGCTACAACCTCCTTTCAAGTAGTTGTAGAGATTGATAAGGACCCCTTGAGGCTCCTTTTCTCTAAGGTAAACACCCCCAGCTCCCTCAGCTGCTCCTCATAACACTTGTGGTCCGGACACTTCACCAGCTTTCTGGCATACTCCATCACCTCAGTGTCTTTTCTGAAGGGAAGGCCCAAAAACTAAACACAGGATTTGTGATGCAGCCTGGTGCAACCAGTGCTGAATACAGGGGGTCAAACACTTGCCTAGTCCTGCTTGCCACCCTATTTCTGAATACAGGCCAGGATGCCATTGGTCTTCTTGGCTATGTGGGCACTGCTGGTTCATGTTCAGCCAGCTGCTAACCAACACCCCCAGGTCCTTTTCTGCGGGTCAGCTTTCCAGCCACTCTGCCCCCAGCCTGTTGCACTGTATGGGGTTTTTGTAACCGAAATGCAAGGCCTGGCACCTGTCTTGTTGACCCTCATACGACTGGCCTTGGTGCATGGATCCAGCCTGTCCAGATCCCTCTGTAGAGCCTTCCTGCCCTTAAACACATCAACACGTCTGCCCAGCTTGGTGTTATCTGCAAAGTAAGTAAGGTTGTACTTGATCCAGATGATCAATAAAACTACTAAACAGGGCTGACTCCAATACTGATCCCTGGGGAACACCATTTGTGACTGGCTGCCAGCTGGATGTAACTTCATTCCCCACCATCCTCTGGGCCCTATCAGTTTTTTCCCAGTGAACAGTGTGTCTATGAAAGCCATGAGCAGCCAGTTTCTCCAGGAGAATGCTGTGAGAAAACACTGTGAAAGGCTTTACTGAAGTCTAGATAGGCAACATCTACAGACTTTCCTTCACCCATAAGTGGGTCACCTTGTCATAGAAGAAAATCAAGTTGTCAAGCAGGACCTGCCTCTCAAAAGACCCTGCTGTCCAGGCCTGATATCTTGGTTGTCCTGTACATGTCACATGATGGCATTCTAGATGAGCTGGTCCATAACCTTCCCTGGCACCAAGGTCAGGCTGGTAGGCATGTGTGGATGCTGACAACTTGGTCAAAGAGAAAATTTCAAGCATCAGACAGCAGCCAAGGCCTGCAGGCACTGCTCTGAGGAGTTGTGAGAAAACTCAGTGGAGGAATTCAAAACAATCTCTTGCGCCTGCTGTTGGTATGTGTTGTTGACTTGATAAATGTTTACAAGGGGTGTTGTTTCTAATTAGCCAATGATGGTGATGGGTCCTTAATCAAAGGACCAATTGTGTCCAGCTGTATCATAACAGTCTATAAAAAGGTGTGTTTCTCTAATAAACTTTGCTATAAGCCTTCTGACTGGAGTCAGTGTTGTTTGTTGCAGCTGCCTCTGATACAACAGCCACATCTGGTGACTCTGACGTGTGTTGCAGCTGAGACTGCGAACCGAGGGAACGCCAGACTACTCTGTGGCTTTTTGAAGCCACAATTATTCCCGCATCCTCCTGGAGAGGTACGATTATGGGTAGAACCAGCCAAAAGAGCTGGTTGGGGCAGCAATCCAGCATAGCAAGAGTCTGTATTCGGGAGCAGACCACTGCTTAGGACAGGCTGCTGGAAAAAAGGTTTTCCAAAAAATGGGGAACCATTCTTGTATGGAGGAACAAATTGTGCGTTCTGTATAGAAGACTGTACTACCACGTATGGGAGGTGTGGTATCAAAGCACTCCCTGCACACCCTGCTCCACTGGGCAAAGGCTCATGGATTTTTGGTAGATGCTGAGACCGCCTTCAGTTTAGATGCATGGCAGCAGCTTGGAGACCGGCTGTGGCAAGAAATCTTTGACGGGAACAGGGAAGCATTTGATTTGGCACTGATGTGGGGAACTCTCATTAATTACATCAATGGACAGTGGGGGAGGGGGAAATGGATGTTGCGGATTCGGAGGGTGAGGAGGATGATTTTTCTATGATCACTGATCTGCGGGAAGCTGGGGCGGCTGGAAAAGGTGCCAGCTGCGTTCTTTCAGCTCCACCTGAACCTCTGGGGGAAACGGAACCTGCTCATATGCCCTACCCCTTGCCTTGGGACTGCGTTCCTCCAAAGTATCCCTCCCCCCATGATTTTGTGATGCAAAAGTACCCGTCACCTGCGGAACAGCTTGTGAAACTTTTGTTAACTGAGCGGCAGCCGGAAATTTTGGAGCGTCCCCCTCCCTGCGACCCCCCTAGGTCCTTCCCAGTGGCCATGTAGCAGCCTCTGCTGCAGACAGCTGATGCTGCCAGAGGCCTGGTCCCTTCAGCCCCTCCGCTTCCATCTGCAGGGTCAGCGCCAGCGTCTGCACCACCTTCTCTCCCTGTCGTCTGTGGGACTGCTGGCACGGTGCCTTATGCTATTTCTGTGTGCCCGCCCATGGCCTCCGCCATTGCTCCCCCCCGCCCTGCCTCGGCACCTCCAGCCCGCCCGCCCACGGCCACTTCCTTCAGGGTGAGCCCCCACCCCTGGACGCAGACAGTGATACTGATGATGACCAAGGGGATGGGCTCACCCCACAGCGGGGGTGTGGCTTGGCAGCTGAGAGCCAATGCCAGCGCATTGCGTCATCACTCCACAGCCGCTCTTGGACACTTCCACTGTGTCAGGTGACCATGCAACCAAAGCATCCAGGGCGCTTTTGGGAACTGGTCAGACTGCAAGCTCTGGAAATGGAGAATTGGGATTTACTAGAGAGGGTGGGGACAGAGACATTTACTAGAGAGGATGCCTGACAGTGGAATTATCAACACCATAGATGCAGGGGGAGGAGACACAGGGGAAATTCAAGCGGTTGTTCCAGCATCAGCTCCAGCCATGCAGGGGAATCACGAAGTCAGTGTAGCCCCACAAGGGGGTGTCCAAGCCTTTCCTGTGTTCAAGGGTGTTCCAAATACGGGACAAGCCGACAGTCATGATGTCATAGCATGGAAAGTCGTACAGGATTTACAAGATAAAGTACCAAATATGGGCTTGGTTCTTCAGAAGTTATGGAAGTTATCAGGGTGTTAAACATTGACCTGCTTGCTTCATTTGATATTAAACATCTAGGTCAAGTGTTGTTCCAGCCTGTGCAATTTAGAGTTTTTGAGGACAACTGGAGGCAAATGGCTGAAAAGGCTGCAGCAGATAACATGCGAATGTCTAAGGACAATCCCAGATATGTTGTTGGAGTAGATGCTCTCATGGGGATGAATTTCTTTTCTAATCCTGGTGTCCAGGATACCCGAGACCCTCAGATTCTTGAGCAGGGTCAAAAGATAGGCATTGAGGTACTGTTAAAAACCATAGAAACGGCTGCTCCCAAGCCACGATATGTGAAAATAACTCAAGGACTGAAGGAACAATTTCTGCCATTTGTTGAGAAAATTGCAGCAGCCTTAGGAAAGCAAGTTGAGGATGTTAACTTGAGACAGATTTTATGCAAACAATTAGCAAAAGATAATGCCAATGATGATTGTAGAGAGAACATAGAGACTGTTCCAGGGGACCCAACATTAACAGATATAGTCCAAGCATGCTCTAAAGTGGGTCCCAGAAACTACATGATGTCTGCTTTGGCTGCTGTTTTACAACCAGCCCAAACATGCTGCGGGTGTGGACATCAGAAACAGGTAAACACTGAGTGCGAGCGAAAACAGGTAAAACAGAACAGAAAGGAAATAAGGGTCTTTTCTTGTGTGCTGAAAGCGCAAAGCCAGGTCATTATGCAGATGAATGTAAGTCTAAATACCATGCTAATGGTCAGCTTGTGACAGGCTCGGGAAATGGGAAGAAGAGCACAAAGGGGAACTCCACTCACAAGTAATTCCCCAGGGCATGGTACCAACATGAGCTTACTTAGACAGCTTAGGGGTAGTGCCCAAGGAGCAGCTGGGGTGGATGTACACCACAGCAATAGCCGTCTTAGAATCTTGTAGTGTATATAAGGTTATCCTGGATGCATTTGGACCCTTGGGTCAGGGATTGAATGCACTGCTTGTAGGAAAACCTAGTCCAACCCTTCAGGGGATTTTTGTGCATCCAGGGGTCATTGATGCTGACTTTACAGACCAAATTTGTGCCATGGTTTCTACACCCACCCCCCCGTCACTATCCCTGAAAGGACTCGCATTGCTCAACTTGTGCCTTTTCAGTCATGTGTCCGCAGGACTGACCAGAGGAGTCATGAGTGTTGTGATGCATTTGCTCTGGCATCTCTCCTGTAATCCTGTCCATGGCTGTCCCCTCCCAGGCTTATGCTAATCCTCCTTTCCCCTATACCTTACACAGGGTTTCCCTTTCTGCCCCTGAGGAATTCCTCAAGGGGCGTTGAGTGATTGGATTAAACAAAGGAAGTCCATCCCTACCTGCCAGGTATTGGGTTTCTCAGGTGTCCCTCTGCCCCCGATTCACTCCCCACTTTTCCCCGTTTGGTGGGTTTCTTGTCCCTTCCCCTTGCCTCCTCTCCCCAATAAAAGGAGTGACCGACTGCATGGTTCGGTGTTCTAGCTTGGGGGTCACCTGTTCAGATGTCCACGCTACCATCACAATAACTTCTGGACTTTGACCGCCTGGCTAGCTCCGGTTTCTTTCCTCCACGGTAGTCAAGAACCTCTCCTTGGACCGATCCCACTTCGCCTATACTTGCTCAGACAAGCCCGGATTTTGTCCCAACATGGGGACTGGCTTTGCCACCGAGCAGGAGGCGTCTCTTTGGGAATAACCCGCTATAGCCATCTCTTTGCAGGCATCAAGGCAAGTCTGGACAAGACTCATTCGTTAAATTGCAGTAACCCCTGCACGTGAGGATGGCAGCTTCGGATCTAAAGGATTGCCACAAGTTTTCTGGACTGTAAATGTTTCTAGTCAGTGACCAGAGATGACGTGTACCCTGATTCTACCAGATGCCAGCCTGCCTCAGATTGAGCTTTGAGGTTTGATCAACAGAGGCGCTGATGTGATAATCATCTCCTTCTCTGCATGACCTCCTACGTGGCCTTTGGCTCCTATAAGTTTGGCCATCACAGGCTTGGGAGGCACAACACAGTCCTTTGTAAGCTAACGGTCTGTGCTGGTCAAAAACGGAGAGGGACAGACAGCTACAGTTCAGCCTTATGTCACTGCAGCTCCACTCAACCTCTAAGGGCAGGATGTATTGGCAGCCTGGGGGGTATGAATTGGGATGCATTTTTGATATTGGTTCAGGAACAATTATAACGGGGACACATTGAATCTTCTGCTAGTCCCTGGAATACTCCTGTCTTCGTGATTAAGACAAAATCTGGGAAAGGTATGTAAGTTTGTCAATTTTGTGTAATTTTCTCCAAACCATGTTATTTTGAGATTTCATTTCTGTAATTTTCTCCAAACTATATGTTATCTTGAGATCTCATTTCTTTAAATAAGCTCTTTGATTTGTCCTTACATTTCCTATATGAGTAGATCCACTGCTCTTTCTTAATTCTTAAGTGTTTTTCAGGATTCCAGAAAAAGATACCTGAACTTCATTGACTGCTTTCTATGAACTCATAACTTCTATTGTTAAGACTTTTGTTTTAAAATATATTAAGGGACATCAGTTCAGAGCTTGGGTCCTGGCCAGATGCTTTGCCAACAAAGCCCAGATGTTTTCTACATCAAAACAAATTTCAATTAATTTGGCTTGATAATTTGACCCTATAAAAATGACAGCTGGACTGATTTTTACCTTGCCCAGTAATGGATGTCTAGATCCCCACAGGAGAGAGGTTTGTCAGCTGTTGCAGACTCTGGGATGATGGCACAATATTTTAGTAATTAATAATTATTCAATTCCATATATATTATTGTTAATAGTCATTAACTGTGCTTGTTATCTAGAATATTCTTAAGCTGTTGCACCTGGATTTTTCCTGATTGCCTTCAATTCTTAACAAAAGTCATGCATTTCTTCATCAGAAAAAAGAAAAAAGAAAAAAAAGAGGTTGCTACAGAACCTCTGGAAAATCAATGCAGTGATGGAAAGTATAGGGATGTTGCAGCCTGGTATGCCCTCACCCACCATGCTCCCTGAGGGATGGGAAATTTTGATTATTGATTTGAAGGATTGTTTTTTCAAGATTCTTTTGCATTCTAATGATAAGCCAAAATTTACCTTTGCTGTACCTGCAATCAATAATGCTGAACCTGTGTGGAAGTTTCAACAGTACATGGCTCAGGCCTTGTTCAGAGTCCGCAAGCAGTTTCCTGATTCATATGGGTGATATCCTGGTGGCAGCATCCATCCAGGATGAGTTGCTGAGGATACAGCCTCAGCTGTTAACTGCTCTGTATTCTTATGGGCTGCAGGTGGCTCTGGAGAAGGTTCAACAGCATCCTCCTTGGGAATATTTAAGAGTCAAAAATTTTGGATTGAATCTTTCAACATCAAGCGGTGCAATTCACACATTCTATTAAGACTCTGAATGATGCCCAGAAATTGTTGGGTACCATCAGTTGGTTACGTCCTTACTTGGGGCTAGCCACGGCACAATTGTCCCCACTGTTCAGTATTTTAAAGGGGGACCTTGATTTGAATTCACCTCGGAAATTGACTCCTGAGGCACAAGGAGTGCTGGAGGAAGTCCATCGAGTTATTTCTGCTCATCAGGTTCATCGAGTAGATTTCTCCATTGATATCACTGTTTTCATTACCACTTCAGATTTACATCCTACAGGTATCATTGCCCAATGGAGTGAAAAATTTCCGATCCTTTGCACATCTTGGAATGGGTCTTCTTGCCCCATCAGCTGAAAAAGACAGCACCCATGTTGTTTGAATTGGCCATTTGATCAATTCAAACAACAATGGTGTTTGCAATTAATGGCAGCTGATCCTGCAAAAATTATTCTTCCACTACAGCAGGAAGACTTTGAATGGAGCTTCATTAATAGCGCTCCTTTGCAAAGTGTGCTGCAAAGCCTTTCAGGGCAGATTGCTTATCATCTGCCCAGTCCTAAGTTATTGTGGTTGGCAAAATCAACCAACTTATCTTCGCGGAAAAAAAAAAAAAAAGTGCTTGTGCAAGGACCCACCATCTTCATTGATGGCTCAGGTAAACAGGGAAAGCCATTGTTACTTGGAAGGATGAATCTGAGAGGCCGGTGCTAGAAGGCCACAAGTCGGGCTCGGCCCAGATGGTTGAATTGAGGGCTGTTGCCATGGCATTCCAGCGATTTCCTCAAGTACCTCTGAATTTAGTCACTGATTCTGCTTACATAGCAGACATAACCTGATGTTTGGATTGTTCACTTCTGAAAGAAGTCAATAATGTGGCCTTGTTTCAGTTGTTGAAAACTTTGTGGTGTCCAATTTAGGCCCGAGTTCATCCATATTACATCCTGCATATTCGGAGCCACACCAATTGACTAGATTTCGTAACAGAAGGTAATGCCAGGACTGACAGGTTAGCTAACCCTGCATGGGTAGCGCCTCAGCCTGACAAATTGCACAAGCCAAAGCATTGCATGATTTTTTTCATCAAAGTGCACATATTCTGCAGAAGTAGTTTCAATGAACGCCAGCTGAGGTTTGTGACATTGTCAGTTCTTGCACTGTCTGTCACGGACTTGCTGCACCCTTACCAGCAGGGGTAAACCCCAGATGCCTAAAAGCCTTGCAGCTTGGCAAACAGATGTCACTCATATTGCCAGATTTAGACGACTTAAGTATGTGCATGTGTCTATTGACACTTTAATTTTGGTATTCTGCATTCTCCAGCTGGTCAAGCTATTGTTGAACATGCTCATGGCATGCTAAAGCATGTTCTGGAAAAACACAAAAGGGGAATGCCTGGAGAAACCCCACACAGTGAATTGGAAAAAGCTTTATATACAATTAATCACTTTACAGTGCCACAGAATTCAAACAATCCTGTCATTTTGAATCACTTTCTTTCGTTGCAGTCTTCAGGTGAGATGCACCTGCCTCGAGGGAAAGTCTGGGTACGGGATCTAACCACTAATAAGTGGGAAGGTCCATGTGAGCTCATCACTTGGGGATGTGGATATGCATGCATTTCCACAGATTGGGGTACGGTGGATACCTGCAAGGTGCATTTGACCTGACTGGCGACACCAAAAGCAGAATGGGGTCAATAGGTGACCTTCGAATGATGATCAGGATGCCAATCATCAGTCGGACTGTCCTTCTACAAGTAGAGAATGAGCATTTTATCTTTTCTTTTGTTTCTTGAGTAGTGAGTGTTGACAAGTTAGACTGCCAGTTCCTTGAGCAGACTAACGATGCTTTGTTACTGTGTTAGAATTAGTAACGGACTCCTTGCAAAAATTAACAGCAAGACTTGATGGTGGCTCATGGATGTGATTTTGAAGAATTCAGTGGCATGTGCTAGAGAATCTCCCTGACCACTCTAAGTCAGTGTCTGATTGAGCTTCTGTTCAGTAACTGATGAATTACTAAAGGGACCCCTTGTGCTGTGTTTGTTCTCCTTTTTCCGAAGGGCCCTGCAGGGGATTACAAATGCTGCCTTTTTGCTTTAAACGAAAAGGGAGAATTGTGGATGCTGACAATTTGGTCAAAGAGAAAATTTCAAGCATCAGACAGCAGCCAAGGCCTGCAGGCACTGCTCTGAGGAGTTGTGAGAAAACTCAGTGGAGGAATTCAAAACAATCTCTTGCGCCTGCTGTTGGTATGTGTTGTTGACTTGATAAATGTTTACAAGGGGTGTTGTTTCTAATTAGCCAATGATGGTGATGGGTCCTTAATCAAAGGACCAATTGTGTCCAGCTGTATCATAACAGTCTATAAAAAGGTGTGTTTCTCTAATAAACTTTGCTATAAGCCTTCTGACTGGAGTCAGTGTTGTTTGTTGCAGCTGCCTCTGATACAACAGTGACAGGCATGCAGTTCCCCAGATCATCCTTCTGACCCTTCTTGTAGATGGGCATCACACTAGGTAACCCCCATTCAATGGGGACTTCCCATTGTAACATATAAAATTAGCACCATTGTTTGCAGAATTTATACTGTGAATGATTTACTACGCTGTTTCTAAAAAAAAAATAATCTGCCTGTTTTAATTTATCACCAGATGTCAGAATAAAAGAAAGAACTATGAATATCTCAGCTTTGGATATGTAACTTCAGCTTTCTTATATAGGCTGATTTGAAAGAGTTAATTGACCTTCTACTAATGAAAGTTACATTATAAATGTTCTAAGTTGAGCAGAAGGATGTAAAGAAAATATATGCTACAAATCAGCTTTAAGAATCCTGATCTAAATAATTTGTTTGATGATTCAAGATTTGGGGTTTTTGTTTCTTTTTTTCATCATGATAAACAAATCCTTCCAGAAGGAAAAAAAATTAGTAAGCCATGTAAACCAAATGCAAACAAGTAGACAATTAGAAAGACAAAATAGAATCTTCAGCACTTCAAATGCATAAAGTTTAAAAAAATAATTCCCAGAGAGTTTAGACAACCCAGTAAACTAGATCCATATATGGAGTTGGATCAAGAGAGAGACCTTTCAAAGCTGAGTCCAGAGTGAGAAGTCTTTGTGTTAATGAGAAGAAAGGAAAGTAATGCTAAAAAATTCAGGAGAAATTTCTTATGAAATCCTGATGAATTTCTGGAGTTCAGAAAAATAATATGTCGAGTAATAGACAGCAAGAAGACAGTAGATGCAACATGTTCATGCTTGAGGGGAGAAGTCTGAGGATAACACAGAGAAGCATATAACATATACAAACATAATAGTCCTTCATTAGACGGTTAACACAAAATTATGCTCAAATGTATAGAAATTAAGATTTCAAATTAGGGTGTTTATAGAGCATCTATACTGTAGTGCAAGTAAATGACTGTCAAATGAACAGGTATATATGAACAAGTTTGAAAATAGTTACTGAACTGATACATATTGTCACACTGCATTCCTACTTAGTTACAAGGCAAAATTTTAACCCTTGGACAGATTCTAGTGTTGCTGGAAGGCTTGCTTGGCTATGCCTCTATAGTCTGAATTGTACTTCTGATTTACAGCAAAAGATGCCACTCTTGTTTGTAACTTAGGCCATGACATACTGATATGTGCACACACTGAGCAGGGTGACAAATGTTCTAAATTGGAAAATTACAGGCATAGCTTCTGATAAGTCAAATAGTGTTCTATTTCTGCTGCTAATGAATAGATGCTCCAAAATAGTTGGCTGACTAACTTATGGAACTGACTGCTTGCTAAAGAGAAAAAAGGGTATGCAGTTCAGTGCTTTACAAGTAATGTCAATGGTTATTGTTGCTTTGCTAATGAACAATCTGTTGAATTAAACTTCACTGAACTATAATTCTATAATCAGCCTGGATTCCTGGTCAGGTTTATGGCTGAAATCTTGGTGTTTGGGGAATTTTACTGGAATTATTTATGTTAAATTTGCTTTGATGTTGGAATTTCATACACTATAGAGCAATATTTCTAGGAGAGGTAGGCATGTAGTAGCCAGAAAATATCTTCATCCTTGTCTGTCTAAGCGTGAGTCATCGGTAAACCTTATTAAGTGAACTGTCAACAGATGATACGATTTTCTGAAAGGAACCATTCAGCTTCATCTCTTTTGTGTGTTAACCTCAGTGCTTCTTTTCTGTGCAGACACTGAGCATGACAGAGGAAGAACAGGGAAGCCTTACTTCTTCACTCAGTTGGTGGGCTCTGTATCAGCCAGTAGATGAAAGAAAGGCTAGTGAAGTGTGGTTCATGATGTCTTATGTACACTGTTTTAGAATCAAGGAAAGCAGCACTTAGTTCCTAACTGCCTTGTCGCTGTCTGGGTTTTGGTTTCAGAAGGCTATGGAAAGTGAAGGCAAGTGAAAGATGACAACGAGGTTGGAAGTCTATGAAAGATCCCTTTTGAAAACACCAGTAAATTCATCACTCTTTGAATTTTAAGATTAATTTAGTTTTTGTTTGTGCAGATGCATACTAGCCCTCAATGCAAAATACTGAAAAAACTGGAACATACCGTGTGCTGGTTTGAAAGCAAAACCAGTGAGAGACTTTAAGTCAGAAATACAATTTAATAGGAGGAAAAAGAAATAAAATATAATAAAATAAATGCAACAGTACAAAAGACCACTGACAGAGTCAGAATACAGCCTGACATTCTGTTCGTTAGAGTGGTGGTGGCAGCCCACATGAAGTGGTCTTGTTGAAGCAATGATTCCGTAGAAAGGGTCTGGCAGCTCTTGTCCTGTGGGAGTACAGTGGGTAATGGCCCCCTATGCTGTCTGAAAACTCAGATTATATCCAGCTGGGAATGCTTGGCTCCTCACCCCTGGGTGGAGCATCTTACAATGGGCTGATATCATTCTTCTAATCATGCAATGGGTCTTTGATTGCCCATTACACAGAGACAGCTCCCGGAGGGAGTTACCTGTGAGTTATGTAATAAGGCATCGATGGGCCATTAACAGAACATAGTCCAGAGGGAGGGGACACGGGGAACCCTGCCTCACCTGGTTTCAACAGCTCATGAACATGGTGATAGAATACATACTTTGTGCACATCTTACATTGTAACCTAGGACCTACTGGCTTACAGTGCACTTGCTCAAAGGAATGTGACTGTGTCCAGTGTGTAAAAGCAGGGTCCATGATCATATTTGCATTTGGGTAGTAGAGATGTAAAGAGCGCAGGTAAGTGGTTCCTCTACTGCAGCACAGTTACTTAGAGAGAAAACGGTGTGGCAGATATAGACTTTGTTACAATTTATTCTCATTTTGGGGACTAGGACATCTCTGAACACAGTGTCCCTTCCATATTTTCCAGGGACAGTGCAACAATATAAACTAATCATCTATATCAGCAATAGTCTTGCTCCTGAAAAAATTTGCCAGGCTAATGGAAACTACACTCAACGTATTTAAAAATATATTCCTTTTGGTGGATGCTGCTGAAGGGAGAGACAGTCTTTGCTAGTTCTAAAAGTTAAACAAGGTTAGAAAATAATTTTTTTTTTTAAATGTGTACTGGTGGAATAGAAGCATACAATTGTAATAATACCATCTTGAAAAGTTGTTTCTGGGTATGCTGCGAACTCTACTATCATTGCGTATTTGCAAGAAAGAAATTATTCTAGAACTGGGAATACCTGAAAATGTAACTTCTTAGAAGTCCCTATTAATCATGACTTCCTATTTCCATTCTATACTTACATTCGATAGTCTGAGGCCTCTGATTCATGTCATTACATCAGTAAGTCGTCTTTCTTCCTTTATATCTTGACCTGCTCCATTGAGAAAATTACCTTCTGGGTCTGCTTTGAAAATGAATGAAGGATCTTCAGGGCCTCTAGTGGTCAGCAACTTCTAGGAAGGTATAAGAATCTTCTACTGTTTGCCACAGTTCAGATTTTGCCTTTATAAACGGTACTGAGTACATTTTGTACCATCTTAGGAGTAGTCCAATACAGTTGATGAAAAGGTTCTCCTTGGTGTCTTCATTGGCCTTAGATGTCAGCATAATCAGGAGAAGCCTGGCATCCTATTCTTAAACTGGCTCAGCTCTTTTGAAACAACTAGATAGCAAACAACCTTCTTACTGCTTTTTATGTAGAGGGTAGAATGTACTCTGAAATCATCGACCAATTGACAGCTCAAGCCACTTGCATTGTAAGCCATAGCTGTACTGAACGTGTTATATATGTATACAAGAATAATTCGTGCTAAGCTGTTTATACTGTATATAAAATAACCCAGTTGAAATCTGTCTCATGTAAGTTATAACTAAAAGCTGTTTCGAGGGGGATCTTGAAACTCTGTGGAGAAACCTTCATTTGCATCTGAAGACTAGGTGGAGAGCCACGGTCTCAGGAGATGGCCGTGGCCAACAACCCCCGCTTCACGCCTGATCTTCCCAGCCGATAATATAAACCCATCAACGAGTCATTTGCCTCATGGAAGATTTCTCAGAAAATGAATCAAGATAGGCATCCCTTCGAGAAATCCTTTCAGCAAGACCGGAGACCAATATTTGCCCACCATGAATACATCTACACCACAAGAAGAGCATTGTTTCTACTGTAAGCCCAAGCCTGAGGCTACCTACAGAGTGTAAGAACTGGAAGGCCAAAAGGCAAAATGTGGACAGAGAGGGGATGGCGAGATAGACATGACCCTCTGTTCACCAGTGTCGATTCCTAGGCTCGACACTCTGGTCGTTTGTTTTGTGGCTTTTTCTGAAATTATTTTGTAACCAATAAATTCTTTTTTTATATCAATTTGATTGGCTGCTCTATCTATAACAAATGGGAGAATGAAAACCAAATTAAATTCTCCTAGGTATTTGAACATGTTAATACATTAACTGATGTTTATGTTTATACATAGACTGATTTAAACACAATTTAAAAAATCAAGGAAACTTTATCAAATTTTTACAGTTTGGACTAGGTGTATATGATCTACAGAGTAAGGCATTCTCTCAGTATATTTTGTAGGATGGGTAATATTGTGAATCATCTATGTGACCAGCAGCCTGAACTTTGTATAAAGTATGGGACGTTGTTCCTGGCAACAGTTAAAAGGAAATTGTCTGGACTAAAAATACTGCTATGTATCTTGATTTGACTTAGGTTTTATTCTTCTTAACTGTCGTTTTCTCTATGAACACTAGATAAAGCCCTGATGCTTCCACACAATAAGAAAAAAGAATTCAATGAGCTAGGTTGTGTATATTGAAATCCTGCAACTTCTGCTAAGCCAAAACAAGCAGAGATTTTTTTTCTGGTCTGCTTTTCTGTTACACAGATGAGTTCCTCTAAGCTCAAAATGTTCCCAATAAGGATAAGCGAAGAACTAAATAAAGTCAAGGAGGCCTTATGCTTCCTTTATTTTCAAAAGATCTTTTAATTGTATTTCCTTTCTTTCTTTAGGCTTGTCTTTTTTAAAAAAAAAAAAAAGTTGTATAAATATATTTAATAACTATTTCATAATAGTAACGAAATATATAACTACAGTAATTCATAACTAACTAAACATATTTCAACCAACTTTAAAAGAGTGCTTAAATTTCTGTTCAGAAAAACCATCTCTTTTGTTTACTGACCCTTGTGTCTCAAAGACCTGTCTCGTTTCAGTGGCTGAAAACAATTAAGAAGCTGAATGTTTTTTTCTCCTCTTCTGCTGCATTACAGCATGAGTAAGATCAAATCATAAAGAAGGCATGAAAAAAACAAGGGACAGTAATGGGAAGCCAGAGGCAAAACCCACACTCTAGTCTCACAGATGATGAAAAAGAATCAAAATTATGAGACTGTAGGAAATTTGTGTTGTTTTTTTCATTAATAAAACTTTACTACCTGTACTGTAATAGTCTAAGGAGATCTAAGAGAGTAAAGCTGCATAGTGGGTGTAATGCTGGCCAAATGCTCATGCACCCACTAGAAATTATTTACCCTTTTCCTTCTGTGAGACATGGACCAGGAGGAGGAGAGCACAACAGGCTCAAAATTTTAGAGTATAAAGAAAACTTTATTAACAGAATTAAAAGAAAAATTATAAGAAAAAATCAGAATAAACCTTCAGAATGTTATAGATAAAAAGCCAAAACCAGTCAAATTAAAAAATAAAAAAATAGAATTTATTGATTACAGAAATTTAAAAGGAAAAAGCACATGGTCAGCGGACAAAGTACCAAGACCCAGGACTTTGGCACTGGTGAACAGAGTAGCCCTCTCACTCGCCCTCTCTCTGTCACGAATTGGATGTGCCAGTACCCCGGTTTTTATACCCGAAATTCGCCCTTAGGCTTGAGTTCGCAATGAGAACAAAAAGTCTTTTTCTGTTGTAGATGTATTCCATAGTTGTCGAATGCTGGTCTCCGGTCCCACTGAAAGGATTGAATATGGTCCTCCTTTTCCACTGAATAGGTTTATCGGTGGTGATGATTTCTCGATTCATTTTCAGATGAGAGTCAGGGTGGAGGCTGATGAGCTTATCAGATGATAACGATCGCGCGTTAAGTATCGGTCGTCAGCCACGACTTTTTCCCGTAACTCCATTGTTCCTTTAACCGCAGCTGTTTTGTGACTGAACAAGGTTTCCAGGCTCCCCACTGGAATTTGCCTTCCCATAAAGGAGCCTGAACAAAACTATGAGCTTTAGAAAATATTAGTTATATGCAATAAAGGAGACTTGGCATGAATTAATACTCATAACAAGAATACTTCTCCTCTCCCCACACCCTCTTTTCTTTCCCACTGACAATGTAAAGAGATAAAACCCGGAACTTTCAGTCACTTTACCCCCTCTAAAACAATCTTTCTTCAGTCCACTTAGGAAGAGGAGTCTCTCTTGCCATGCCATGGAGACTTCTCCATAAGAAAGAGTTCTCTCATAGCTTCAATGTCACAGCAAATCAGCTGCTTGGGAAAGGAAAATCTGTTTGCAGTGTGAAAGTCCCTCCCATGCCTTGCAGTTTTCCAAAGCTGCTTTCATGGGCCATGTCAATTTATGAGGTACTATTTTAAGGATGAGCTGTTTTAGCATAAAAACAAAAGTTCTCTTCTTTTATTTCTGGGAATAGAGGTTTTTTTCTTCTTCTGTCTCTGGGGCAAAGTTTCTTATCTCTCTCACCTATCTCTGTTCAAGCTTCTCATTGGATTACAGCTATTCAGCATCCACACGCTCCAGCACAAGTGCCCTTTCCTCATGGGCTGTGGGTGAATATTGCATCCCCCCATGCACTTCATGAATTACAGGGAAAAAATGAAGTCTGATATATCAAAACTATGTCTTCACCATAGCCTCACAAAAGAATTTCAGCACAAGAGTAAGACATCTCCTCAATCCCCTCCCATCTAGAATTTGACTCCTTCTTTACGGACCTCAGTGTCCTATGTTGTTTTCTCTACGTGTCTGCACCCTTTCCTTTTCCTGATTCAGGAGAGAATTGATGTTTGTAGGTTCCTTTATTTTCAAGCTTTATCAATTGAAACAGTTTTTATAGAGTTCTGCAACACTGAAAGGTTGGTCTCATCCAGGCTCTGCAATAGAGAGATCACTCACCATGCCTCTTGCTGCTGGTCATGTGGTCTCCACTGACACCGTACGAGTCGTGCCGGCCGCCGACTTTACTCAGCACTTCTCTTCTTGTGGAGCACTGAAAACAAGAAAAACTGCTACTGCCGTTTTTGTCCTTCTGTCCGCAGCATGGCTGGCTAAAAGTGACTAAACAAACGAAGTTCATTGCGAGCCATGCCGAAGCAGCTACAGCCGTGTGCCGCTGTCTCGGTTGGACTGATTCTGGCCACACAGTCCTGGCATCATGGCCATTCCCAGTCTGAGATGGCGGTGGCCACTCCCAGCCCTGGCTGCTCCTGGCCACAGGGCTGTCTCCAGTGCTGACTGCTGGGCCACTCCTGGTGCTGATCCCAGCTGCATGGCTGCTCCTGGTGCTGATATAGCCCCCAGCTGGCATGGCCCAGCAGTGCTGCCGGAAAAAGAACTGTGGGAGGCTCTACTGGGAAGGGGCCTGGCCCCGCCGGAAGGGGTCCCAGCTACCCCCCCAGGATGGGGCCCAGCAGGCTTCCCGGCAAGGGGCCAGTGCTGCAGCAGAGCCCTGTGTGACTTGGCCTGGTTGCGGGTGTCACACCAGGCTGGCCCAGCCTGGCCAATTACCTTACCAAAAGCTGGAAGCCAGGAGCACTTTCCCAGGCTTTGTTCGTTTTCACATGGGTCTTCACAGAGGCGTGTTCAACTCTTTTAAGTAGTTTAACCAAGTGTCAATCTTCAAGCCTATCCAGCTGATTGGCTCTTCAAAACTAAGCAACTGATTATCTGTATGAAGTCCCCCCAGGGAACCACCACCCCCTAACTGAAAACCTCACCTGACTTCATTAAACACCAAAAAGCTGCTTGGTCAGCCTTCTGCCTGTAAAAAAAATCACAGCCCATAGAGAAGTAATTTCCATGAAGAGAACTTGTACTCATTTGATTGCATATATTGGAGAGAGCACAAGCAAATGAATAACATGTAATTGAAATTTGCTTGTTGGCTACAGCTTATGTCTAAATAACATTTAAGTGTTTCTCTTCTTCACAGTTCATATTTCTCTCCAGGTACTTAAGTTCTTAGGTAGCTGGTGATCCAAGAAGAAGGGTAACAAACGTCTCCTTGTTTGTTGTGAAGCTGTGTTCTGAAGAAGTGTTGCAAGACAGAGGAACAGCATGAAAATGGTAAAATATAGCCTCAAAGAACTTTGAACACAAAGACCTCAAAATAGCCATTCTGCAGCATGTGTAAAGTTTCCTTATTTTAGAGAATTGAAACATAAAAATTATTGAATCTATCTTGGACTGAGAAATTCAAGAGGTTAGAGGAACCTGTGTGTCCACAGCATCTGATCTGCTTTTTTAGCATGGAAATCCAAAAGCATCAGTTTTCCTACTGATGCATTTTCTCACCTATTTGCTGCAACTTTGAATTAGTCAGACATCAAAGTGCACTCTGAGTTCACAGAGCCACTGCCTAAAAATTGCTTCCAGCAAGAAAAACTACAGTTGTGTTGTAAACAAATGGATTTTAAAGATATAATGCAGTTTTCATAACAAGAGGCCCATGTTGATAGTTGATCAGCCCAAACTGTAGCCCATCTTATGTTTCTGACTGATATTCAGAAGACTGAAGTTCCTGTATGGCGGAATCAAGTGGTGTTTTTCTAACATTAGGAGAAATTCCATATCAAGGAAGAAATTATTGGAATTAATTATTCAGAGCCTTCTTAGTTCTTGTTTCTAAGTAGCAGATAATTTTATGTCATCGGTACTTCAGGATTTTCCATTATTAGAGAACTCTTTGGATGCACATGACTTTTCTTTGGAAAAGTGAAGAGAGGGGTGTCTTAAACAGTATAATCATCAAGTACCTCATATTATGCTCAAAGGAAGAATAAGAAGCAAGAGAGAAGCATACCAATGACTAAAGGATTGAAACCAATTCTTTCCTTGTCATGGAAATGGCTGTGAATGTATCCGTTTTCCCAGAGGTTATAAAATCTAATTCATGATTCTACCTTTTTCGACATCTAAGAAATGGATTTTATAAAAATGAAGCAGTTGAAAGCTATAGTAAACACATTATACTTCTGCTGCAATGATAAAGCTCATTTGTGGAGAATGCTGATGTTTAAAGATCAACATCATGTTATGAAAAGTTTAAGAATTAAGGGTTATCACATTTAAATATTTTCCAAAATGAAGCTATATTTCTTTGAGTTGTTTTTCTATAACTAAAATAGCAACATGTGTGTATAGTATAGTTTAGTACCAACTAAAACCCTGATAATTTAATTTAATTTCTACTTTTTCTTTATCCTTACTTTGTTTAGCTATTGGAAGCCAAAATCTGCCATATTTACACTAAAAAATGCTCTGTGTATCTATGTTTTCTTACCCTCTGTATTTTCTTACCTCTGAAATGCCTTATTTAGTTCAATAGAAAGATTAGTTCAAAGAAAAAGCAGTAGAATCAATCACTGGAAGAATCATGTAAGGCTAACTATCTATTTTCCGTAACAAAGTACTTAGTTACTGGTTTCCTGACCCATGATACTATTGCCACTTACTATAATTAGTGACATCATAGTTTGGTTATTAGCAATAAATTGCTCATGAATTAAAACAATTCCCTCAGATGTTTAGATCAGAGATTTTGCAGTGTTTAATAGTCTTTTTCTATATGGATTTGATCAACCACTACCAGTAAATTTAACCACCAGGTGACACTATTGTTGTACTACGGTACAGAACTGGACATATTTTATCAGGCAGAAAAAGAATATTAACTTTCAGAAGTGGAAGTTTTACAAAATTAAACATTTAGATTTCCCATGTTTGTTCTGTCTTTTTCAGTTTTTTTCCTAGTCCCATCTTGATGCTCAAGAAACTTGTTGCAACAAAGTTGATATATACACACATTTTAAAAACTATATTACCTCATTTTAATTTTTCAAAGCAACTGCCATCAATTTTCATCTCAGAATTAATTTCTTTCAGCAACATGCCTTTAAGTTTTATATTAGGCATGATCATAAAATCATAAAATATTTTCAATTGGAAGGAACCCATAAGGATCATCTAGTTCAATTCCTGGCTCTGTGCAGGACATCCCAAGGATCATGCCATGTGCCTGAGATCTTTTTTGTCTGATAAGAGTTTTCTAGTGACATGCAATTTTACATATGAATACTTGTTTTTTAAATTGGGTGAAGGGGATGGGGGGAAGATGGACATGCAACTGACATGAAGAGATCTGTGTCATTCCCTCAAACAAAGCAATGCAAACAACTATGTGCCAGATAATAAAAAGAAAGAAAGAAAGAAAGAAAGAAAGAATGTGCAAATCAGACCTTCTCTCAAAGTTTGCCTATGATAGATTCATTGCAAGTCATAGAATCACGGATTTATAGAATATTTCACGTTGGCATGATCTTTGAGTCCAACACCTTGCTCCTTGTAGGACTACATAAAACTAAACCATTTGAATAAGAGTATTGTCCAAATGCTTATTGAATTCAGACAGGCTTGGTGAACACCACTTGGGGTGGGGAATTAAGGGATTCTCCCCTCCAAAAAGAAGTGTATATGTCTTTGGTTGGAAGAAACAGGTGATGCGTGGAGGTTCCATCACCATTTTGTTGTTTGTTATCTAAACCTTTTGTCTCTCTCTCACTGGATGCAGTGGGGGAAAGGGGAGCTTCTGTGTGGGGCTTAACTTCCAGCTGGGCTTCAACTTCAACAACTGCTTAATTGACAGCCAATATGGGGCCACAAAGGTTTGAGGTAACAAAAGATCTGCTCAGGGGTAGTTGGAAACAATTTTGATCTAAGCTTCTGTGTAATGGGTGTGGAACCCCCTGGTCACAATGTTGCTTGTAGGTGTAGTACTTAACCCTATATAAATCTATATATAGTCTCCCACGTGCTCCTCCCAGTGTTCTTTTTCAGAGCAGGGAAAGGGATCAGGATTGCTTTGTTGATGGACAGTGTGATACCTTTTTATGACATGATAATATCAGGGGCAATGAAGGTCATTTTGGATGTATATTCAGTGTTGTTCTCCTGTCCTGTGCTCAGGTGCTACCTCTGGAAATTCATTAATAATCATATCCAGCCAATGGGGGGAACAGGGGAGGATGATTTTCCCCAGTTTTTCAGCCCCTTTTCCTCCTTCAGGCCTGTTATGACAGCTTTTGAGAATTTTCAGTTCTTTTGGATGTTAAGAAAAGCTTGTTCTTGCTGCTATGTCTGCCAGGTCTCCTTAGTCTACACCATGTTTAGAGTTAAGAAAGAGATTTCTATGAAGGTCATTCTGAGACCTGTTCTAAGGGTGTATAGTCATGAATGGTCTGAAATGTGGGAGAAAATGACCCAGTATGAAGGGAAAGTCTCTGCACCAATGATTTGGGAGTTCACGCCTGAACAACTGCAGGATAAAGCAAGAGAATATTTGCAAGGAGAATGCTGCAGCAGTTCCAGAGAGGAATAACTTACTGCAATGTGCTGGGCCCTGGCTACTTCTTACTGGATACAGCTCAATATTGGACAGCACCCTCAGGGGAAAGAGGAGGAAAACAGACCAACAACAACAGCAACAGACAACAGAAAACAAAGTCAACAGACTTTGAGTGGCATTGTGGCCACTCAAACTGCAGGCTGAATCAGAGGAACAAACTGTGCCAGTAGGAGTTGCCCCTTTACAGACGAAGAAATCCAAGATAAATCACTTTGCTTAGTGAGGGATTAAGAGAAAGCAGGGCACTTAGGACAGGAAGAGATGGGGACAAAGATAATGATGCAATCCCTATGACGCCTTGAGAGGCTACCTGGAACAGAGGCTAGACAGTGTTAAAGGAATAAAGTACATATTTGTTAAAAAGGCCTTCAAAGGACACACCTTGAGCAGTACAAGACCCTGGCCATGGCTCCACCCAAGATGGGCACTTGGTCATGAGTTTTCACAGTTTTATAAGTTTTGGTCTATTTACATATTGGGGTTAATTGTCCAATTACAGCTTCAGATTATGAAGTCCCATCCTCCCAGCTTGCTCCCCTCAATTTGCTGTTGTTTATACCTTCTGGGCCTGAAGCTGCAGCTGTGTCCTTGGTTCTCAGACTGGAAAAGGATTGTTTTGTCTAACTATATTGTGAAGAGAACTTGCTAACACTTTATGTGAAGTTCAGAGTTATATACCAATGTAGTACAGAATCTGGAAAATATGAAAGCTAAAACTTTAAGCAGTTAAGTATTGGAATACACAAGTCAGAGAGTGAAGCAGACTTAATTAGCATATCTAGTTTGATAACCAAGATGCCCTGGCAAGAACAAACAGAGCTTTGAATATTACAGAAGATGGGATTACGACGGTTTACCAGAATAAGGAAATTAAATTAAACTTCCCCAAACGAGATATGTTGTAAAATGTATGAGTTTGTCTGTACCATGCTTAACTTTATCTTTGTAGTAGTAATTATTGACCTTCCTAGAAATGGTATACAGGCTTTGGAAAAATCTCAGTAAAACGGAATTCTGATCATGGATCAGGGTTCCCGTCTCTCATTCAATCGCTGATAATTGGTGCTCCGTGTGACTGGAGAAGAACTGGCTATCTGACGGCAATCGGCAACGCCCCTGGAACTGAATCGTGGCGGTGAAAGAACCGCGTTTGGGCCCACAATCATCTGTACGCAGTGACGTTGACAGGTGAGCCAGGGGAACTCAAGGTGTGGGACAGGCTATGTCCGACGAGAGAGACGTATATGAAACCATGAAACGCCTCCTGAGCAACCATGGATCCCCCATCCTTAAGCAGGACTTAAAGTCACTCTTACGATGGGTGTCACGCACGTTTCCCGATACGACCCCTTCTTCTATTTTCACTCTCCGCTACTGGGACAACGTCGGCATTAAGCTCTACGACATAGCTACGCTGCCTGGCCACGACCCTGAGCTTCGCATGCTTCCAGCCTGGAGGGGGGTTATGGACGCGGTAAAAAAAGACGGGGGGACGAGGCAGACTGTGAAGGTGCTGCCGAGACAGCTGCAGAGGTGGCCTCGGCGGCTGCGCTAAACCAAAACCCACCTGGGTCCCACTCCCCGTCCCCCGCCCGCACCCCCTCCATGAAGCACACCAGGAATAGAGCCAGGTCATCACCTACAATCCCAGTGCTCCCCCACCAGCGATCCCTGAGCTGCCAAATGCCTATCGCTTACGCGGACAGTGACTCTAGCAGTGACGGGGAGTCTTTTGACCCTGGCCCTGAAAAAGATCTGGACTTTTTCCCTTCAGACATGCATAACAATTGGTTGCAGATAAAAAACAAAGCCACTAAGGATAAAGACTTTGATACTGTGTCAGAAATCTTTGTAGCCTCCGTGCGGCTTGGCCCGAGGTGGGGGGAATGCACAATGGGAGCCCCTAGATCACTCAGAAATTAAGGAGCTGCGCCGTACTGCAGCGGAACATGGTCTGGGGTCCCCTTATTTCAGAAATCTATTAAGAACAACTTTTACTACTCACCTCATGACTCCTCATGATGTTAAATCTCTGGCTAACCTTTTGCTCACCCCAATGCAATATGCAATATTCATGGCACAATGGAAAAAAAGACTGGAAAATTTAATTGTTAC
>WAAE01024356.1:0-19123 GCA_013400495.1 Nicator chloris
TGGAGAAGAGAAAGCTCTGGTGAGACCTCATTGCAGTCTTCTAGTAATTGAAGGGGTGCTATAAAAAAAAAACAGAGAGAAGTTTACACAGGCATGCAGGGATAAGGCAAGGGGAAGTGTTTTAAACTAGAAGAGGAGAGATTTAGATTAGATGTTAGAGAGAAATTCTTTACTCTGAGTGTAATGAGGCACTGGAACAGGTCACCCAGAGTTGTGGATGCCCCATCCCTGCAAGTGTTCCAGGCCAGGCTGGATGGGGCTATGAGCAACCTGGTCTAGTGGAAGGTGCCACTACCCTTGCTAGGGAGGTTGGAATTAGATGATCTTCCTTTGAAATGGAAGGTCCCTTCCATTCCAGTACAAACCAGTCTATGATTCCACGATTCCTTGCCCAAATATCTACAAGAAAAAAAATTATAAACAGGAATTTCCTTTGTTCCTGAATGCATTAATTAATGAGTTTTCTAGTAATTCTAGTAATGATTCATTTTTCAAACAAAAATGTCCCTGTTCTTTTTTCTTTCTCTGCCTTGTTTTCATTCTTCTCCTTAGTCACACAACATAAAACTGTCCCATGAAACGGTTGCACAGATTTCTGGCATTTAGGTGGAACAAATATAAAGTGATCACAGCTTATTTGTTCAGGTCACCTCCACTGATGGGTTCTTTGGTTTTTTGGGGCTTTTTGTATTCTCAATCAGCAATTCTTAACCAACTGTCCAACACAGGCAGCAAACTCCCAGTTCAGTGGTTGCATACTGTTAATCACCTCTCCACAGGTCTCCTCGGTCAGCACACACCCAGCAGTGTGTCTGAGTGGATGTCCTGCCACCAAAGGCTTCAAGCTGATGCACACCATGCACGTGAACCAAAACACAGAAATTAACTCAAAGGATGGTGGAGGGGCAGCAGGCCAGTTCAGCTTGAACTTTGCTTTTCTGAATCTTCAAATACCCTCTGTATTTCAAATTTTCACGTTTGTCCATTTGGCAATATCTTTTAAAGATGACCAGAATTACCAATCAGATTCCAGAGAAGATCCCCAAAAGAGGCTGTTTAAAAAGCAGTGATTTTCTTGCCTTTTTTTCTTCTGAAGACAGTTTTAAAACACATTCTCATGATTAACGAGTTTTTTTCAGGATGATTTTTTTTCTGGACTAAGGGAAGAAAATTCGATCTTTCTGCCAGAAACCAGTGATGGCCTTTACCAGTGACCAAACACATCAGTGTGCCCAGTGCAACTGCTACATCAGCCTTTGCTAAGGTGGACACAACTTCAGTGGGCAGAGAAAAACTCAGGCACTTTCCACTACATTTCCTCGCAACGACGCTCTATTTGTCAGATATCTTTTAGAGGGCATTCTCATTTGATGGAGCATTTTGAAGAAAGATTAATACTTCTCCCTTCCTGCTTGTTACTGAATTTAGAGCACTGGGTTCACTGTGTAGACTGGAAATTCTCAAGGGGGAAAATTGTTCAACCTTTGCCTAGTAGCAACTATAAATCTCTGGACAAATGAGTCAATTCAATGTTTCAAGAGTCTCTTTAAAGCTATCTCAAGATAGATTTGGCAACCAATTGTAACAGAAGTAGCAGGATCATCCTAAAGATCTTGAGAAGGATTCCTAGTGACATTGCTTGTCTGGTAAAAGAAATAAAAGTCTGTCATCAAAAGGAAGATTTTTATGGACATTAGTTCTAGATATTATTCCTGTCATACTCAGACATCTGTTGGTAACATGAATTCACAGATCAAGTCTGATGGAACACCACAGCTAAGAAATCTTACTCTTCCTATTTACTCTTGTGGTACTGCACACACTTTCAGAGACAACTTCAAATAAGGGCAAGTTTGGCACAATTTAGAGGAGCTGAGCTAATCTGTGTTTGCTGAAATGATCACACAATGGAACAGTTCCATTGTTTGAAGGCCGTTCAGAACAGACTGCCTCAAGCTCTGCCCCTTTATGTATTATTCACCTTCTTAAACAACCTTGTATGCAATGCTCAGGAACAGGAAGACATGTCAGTTGTCCTTCCAAGACACTTTTATGGTTCTTATGCCTAGGTGAAATAGCACAAAGGATAGTCTCTTAGAGTTTTATTTTGGTTGTGCTTAGACAACAACTCAGCAGGACACAGCTGATGACTTTTTGGGAGTAAACATGTACATGGGAAACTGCAGACTGCAATGGATTCTCGCTAACATGTCTGTGTTTGGGGGTAAACCACCAGAGCACTTAAGTCCAACACAAATGCTGCCCCACCAGGCATTCATGGAGGGAAATTCAAATTTGAGTACCAAGATTCTTTTTGGAGCTGGAAATACAGAGGGTTAGATTAATCTAACATCTGACCTCTGTTTTTTTTCCCCTCAAACTTTCTAAATCCACATGTGCACAGATAGCATGCAAGAACTAGTGAGTGGGAGGTGAACATTTTGCAATGTGTTGGTTGTCTAAGACAGCAGTGGGACATGATGATCTTAAAGGTCTTTTCCTACCTAAACAAATTTCTGATTCTGTGAATGCAGGCTTTCAGGCAAATTTGTCACTGCACTTCTCTGGAGAGAACTTAAAATAGTCATCACTTTTAGGACGATGTGTTTGCATCCAGCCTGTTCTAAACCATATGCTGATTACCCAGATATTAATTATCTGCTCTCTCATACAACCGTATGTTAGATGGGAACATACATGAATACAAATTCCAAGTAAAACTGGAAGCTGTGAGAATGGCTTTTACCCTAGTGAACTTTATGAAAAGGAAGCACTGTATTTTCCAGGTGTTTAAGATTCGGTTTTTACCGGCAGTGGATGAAGTCAGGAACAGGATTATGCTGGCTGAAAGATGCTGCATCAAGGTTCATGCAAATTTCCACATTGTCTCCAGCCATGATTCGTACTGCAGCTTTGTTTTCATCCTCAAATGTCTGCCTTTGCAAGGATGCACACAGAAGCAGCATGAAGTCATCTAGGAGAAAGTAGTGATTGCAAGGAAAAATTCAGTCATCAACAGAGGTGTAAGGAGAGTTGTGATACATTATAATGTAGTTACCAGATTGTTTCCCCACACTTTGAACCTCCAAGACTGAGTGGTTTTCAATGCATTTAACTCTGAATTGAAATTTATTAATATTTTTAGGTTTTTTACCTGTCATTGTCTATGACTTTAATGGAGAAATAAATGAGAAAAGGAGAAATATTCATACATTTTGAAGTCAAATTATCAAAGAAGGGATACAGGAAAAACAGATGCAAAAAATACTAATTCTGTGAATTTTTCTACTATATTCAAAGCCATGCTTAGTATTCAATAGCCCAAAAAATCTGTCATTTTGCTACTGAAGCGTAAATAAAAGGCTGGCTTCAAATTCCTCTGTACAGATGATTTCAGCAAAGGACATATAAACACTTCATAACGATGTGCTAAAATACTTACACACAAGGAAGACAGGGTTTGGTCTCACAATGAAGTCTGGAAAGTATAACCACTTTATGATGTTGGAATTGAAGTTGGCATTGCCACTTCTCCATGGATAGTCTGTGTGGCAGAAGCATGCAAAAATTCAATCAGTACTTCATAACAATTACTTAATCTTTTCCTTCAGAATACTTACCAGTTTTCCAGCATTGTTCTATAAAAGCAAGTAGCAGCAGTTTTACATAAAGGGTGTCCTTACCTTTACAAGGAGCAGGTGGGATGCCAATGCAAAGGAAGTACTGGAATGTAATGATGCATGCTAGAAAACAGCAATATTTTGGCCAGATCTCTGCAATGGCTTTTCTCCTACGTCGATACAACACAGCAATCAGCCAGAAGGCATGAATCATTGCAAAAAAATCCATCCTTTGACCAATTACATTCACTGATAGAAGAAAACAGGTCTGGAAAGGAAGTAAAAAACATAAACAACTTTTACAATCTCATGGCTACTCAATACAGCAATAATAAATTATTGTGGGTCCTGACAGAATGCTTGGACGTGGCTGCATCTGACTGCAGGAACTCTGTGCAAACCAATAAGTTGCTCCAACAGCAACTTCCACCACTCCACCCAAACACCCAAATTTTTGATACTCCTCTGTCTAGAGCAGGTTTCCATAATGTGATATCTAAAGATACAGGAAGGAAAGAGCCTTGTCACAATAGCTGGTATGTGAAATGTTTAATTGTTGCCAAGCAAAGAACGTATTGCACGGCCACGTATTTTGATAGGGCATACAGATATGGGAGAGGAACTGTTAATATTGGTAACAACAAAAAGGTTTTGTCATGTAGGAGATGGACAAGGCATTTAGATCATACAGCTTCTATCAGTAATAGACACATCCAGCCAATTCCTGCAAGACAGCTCTAGTTTTCCATTACTCTAAAGGCTCAGCACTCCAGCATTTCTGTTCTCTAGCTTCACTGAAAGCAATTCCTTCACTCCATTCCATGAAACATGTTTTGAAATTTTGTGAAAACTTCATTTATTCAGCATACCATGCTATTTTGGTTTTCTCTCTCCCTAGATTAGAATGATCTTAAAATTATTTCCCAAAGGAAACAACTTGTTGGGCTTTTTAAATTTTCATTCATTCTTAATCCTCAGATGGCTGTGAACAGTTTATTCCATTGATCAAAATGGTGGTAATGTTTAACAGATAGGTGAAGAGCATCATTATGATTAAATTTAGGATGCATTACTCTGGGAGTTGCCTCCTTCAGATAAGCATAGAAAATTGTGAAAAGTCACTATTTATGGGAAGATTTTTTGAAAGTACATTTAATGTGCACATGAACAAATAGACAAGGTAAGGGAACAGAGATGACTAACATGAATGATGACTAATAAGCCTCTAGATACCAAACACAGCCCAAGCTACTATTCAAAAATAACACACTCAAAAGGTTTGGAATTATAATCTAAAGAAACGTCATACATATTTACCTCCAAACCAAACTTGTAGAAGAAGTAGTTTATGAAATACTTGACACAGTTTACAAGTCCATCATCCAGATGTGCTCTTGTAATATCATGGAAAATGGTTTTAGTCACAGGTGCAGTGAGGTTATTTCGACATCTGTAGTATTCTTGGTGACGGTAGATTGTGACTTCAAAAGCCAGAATAGCCAGCATCAGTAAGTTATTCTAGGGGAGACACAATCAGGAGAGTATTAAATAAAAGTCAAAACCACAAGAAGCTTTAAAATTTTCTGGAAAGCACAAACCCATTAATACTCGAATTGATGCTATCACTGAGGACTTCTTTACTCCAGAATGCACTAGCTCCTATTCCCAGCTACTCTGATTGAAACAAATTAAAGTTCACACCAGTTCTGGGATTTTGATGAATCATAACACACATCCAGAAGATCCATAGAAAGACATTCATTTAAAAATACTATAATAAAAAATAGTTGTGGAAATGAAGGAAAGGAAAAAAGCATTGACCCATCCACGTGCCCTCTCATATTTCATAGCTTCTCTAAAGGTATCATGTTTTGTTTTGCAGGAGATAGAAGATATAAACATACACAAAAGTCATCTGCAGAGGCTTAGCTGTCAAGCACTAACTTTCCAAAACAAGGATGTTGGGTAGAGCAAATTTAACCTGGGCACTCCTTCATGTGAACAGTCTATCTGTCAGTCCTCTCTCAGGCACAGCTTCTTCTCTCCCAAAGCCAGACTGATTAGGATGCAGCCAAGGGTGGCTATGAATTGATTTTTCATTTATCTCAGGAGCGAGATCTGCCCTTTGCTTAATAAAAGAAAGGTACTAACTAACTCCAAAACCAGGTAAAGAAAAAACAGCTCAGAGAAAGTCCCTCAAAGAAGTCATAACTGAAGCAGAAGTGGCAAACTCTAAATCTCTGTTCTCTGAGAAATACTTGGGACACGAATCTCCTGAAACAGGGGCCACTGGGATTTTTATATTTTCTGACAACCTTAAACTGTTTATATAGAATGCTGGAAATTCTTTGAATTAATAAGAGATATGGTTTTCCCCAGGACTTGGCACATTTTCACTGCAAGTAAAGTTTTTTAATCAAGACAGGAATAATAGAACATTGCTCACAGGCATCAACTAAAACCAAGAAGAAAAACAAAAGACATCCATTTACTAGTGTTTGAATAAATGATTCTCTTAACTCATTATATTTTCTAAACGGTGGCTAAGGAATAAGCACTTAGAAAAATTAACTTCTAGCACACACTGTCATTCAGGGCAATTACTCCAATTAGACCTATCAGTCCTTTGGTACCTGAATGCCATGTACCTCTTAATTACTTAGAGTTCTTAAATATCACATTTCTTACAGAGCTTTTAACAGATGGTAGAGTCCAAAAGTGATAATTCTACATGAAAGAATAACTTAATTGCTACTGAATCCCTTCTGGAAATGTTCTATGTAACAGATGTGGTTTTCTGCTACCTTTCCCTCTGTATTTCCCTATTATCAATGCTTTGCATTACATCTCTTTTTTTTTGTGTAACAGATATTTATTTCAAAGGCAATGCTACTTTCATCACAAATAAAAAACATCTGAATACAGATAACAAAGAATAAGAACATCTTATATTACATACATATAACATACATATATAACATAATATATATATTACATATATATAACATACCCTTAAGTACACAAGAAGGGGATAAGACTTTCTCAATCCAACCCATTCTGCAGGATCAACTGGCCCACTGTAGAGCACTGAGGTTTTCAGTTCTTCTAAATTGACCTTAGTTTCATTCTCTCCTGGCTAAAAAGAAAATGCAACAGTCATAAAACACAACTTTAAGACTGCTAGGGAAGGGCACGATAATCAACAATAATACATCAGGTCAACTGTTATTTTTGTACTTGAAATGCTTCCTTTTGCTCTCCTTCACTGAAGAAGACAGCAGTCAAACCTTTCTAATATGCATTTGTACTCACCAATGTACAGTTACTGGAAAAAGTCTTGGGATCAATAGATGTGAGCTGGTACAACATTTTGCAGACAATAATCACACATGTCCAAACAGTGCAGATACTTGATGCTAGCGGGCGAAACTGAGCATATGGCAAAGCAAGAGCCCAGGCAATTAAAAACACAAAGTTAAACAGAGACACCTGAAAACACAAAAACAGCACAGAAATTACATGGAGTAACAAAACAACTAAGAAAGTTTGACCTTTTCCACATCAAGCAAAAAAAAAGAATCATTCAAAAGAAAGGGACATGCAGAAACTTTGAGGAAAATACTGAAAAAAAAAATTACAATACCCACAATAACACAGACACAAAGTAGTAAGTGAAGAAGGAAAAACTTTACAGTTGGTTTAGGAAGAAATTTACCACCTACATATTAATACTATTAGATTCACAAAACTCCATTCTTCCTTATCAACAGATGTGAAATACAAAGGACCACATGCAGCTTCTGCTGCTTTAGTACACATGAAACAAAGAGATGGCACAGATCTGTGTGTCTGTGCAACAGACCTTCATCCTCTTGACTTCTCCCCAACAAAAAAAAAGTGAGAAAAGGGATATTTTCTTCATTTTTAGTGAGTCCTGTCCTACTACCCTGTTCAAGAAATGGCTATATCACATAGGGAACCCACATTGCCCACACCAAAACACAAGCACCAGACCAAGTTTCAGTAATTTTCCTACATGTACCCTCCCAGTCCTTTTCTACACCTTCCATTCTTGGATGATGCCCACAGACAGTTTGAGCAGGAGAGGGATTATGTCTGTTAAATCCAAAGAATTGGACTAATAAAATTTTAATGTCTGCAGAAAAGGCGGGAGCTGAGACTCTGGGAACAGAGAGAACGTGGAAGATATCAAGGCTCAAGGTTGCAGCAGGTGAGCACACCCAGCTGGATCCCACCATTTCAGTGAGGTCTGGCAGGGGGAAGCCCTCTCCCTACACCTGGGTGTGTAACCACGTGGCAGATGCTGACAGGCCTCCTGGGTGTGTAGGAGTTTGACAGTGGGTGTTTACTTGCCTCTTTCACTGTGACCCAGATGATGTAAGAGGAGACGATTTTGATGATGTGCAGCTCCAACAGCCACCACACGAAGACTTGCATCTTGTGAAAATACTCCAGGAATTTCAAAAACAGCACTGTAAGGCGGTCGATCACCAGATGCCATTTGTTCCTTAAGTCTGCAGGGATGTTCAAGCAGAATCATTGTAAGGGCAAAACCAGAAGGTCTCTGTGGAATGGAATACTCCACTAGACAACAATGAGCTTTCTGCTTCTCTTCCAAGCCTTAGAGTAAGACAAGGTGGAGGAGAAGGTATGGCTCAGTGGTTAACTAACTACAAATGGGGTTGAAGCCCACTTAGCTGGGGTGCTTTCCCCTCTGACCCACATTCCCTGGAAGGATTCCACACTTCAAAAGCAGCAGTGGTGGCCTTCCTTGCCAATTTTGCTTTTATTCCTCTCATCAGAGTTCTTTTTGGACTCTTGTCCTCCAGTATTTTTGGACCTAAGCTTAGAGATCTCACTCAGGAACTAATTCCAGCCCTGGTCCTTTTCCAGCTCAGAAAAATAAAAATTTTTTTTGATGCTTGGAAGCTCTGGACCCAGCCTGTTTTCAGAAAGCACGGACTACTACTACTACTCAGAAAGCTTTTCAGCCAGATTGGAAGAAATCCATGCACACTAGGACTTGGATTCCTGTCACAAGGGTTTAGACAATTGCACTATAGATGTCTTCAGATGCCAGAGTTATCTAAACTGCCTTGAAAACAGTACAGCCTCTTAGAGTGCAACCTGTGCCTTCACAGGACATCTAAATCAAGAAAGGCAAACTGTAGCCCAGTCAAATATTTCCCTCAGTTGAAAAAGCTTTATCAAGTGGAGCTCATGAAGTTGGGTGAAAGTAAAATCCCTTCACAGGGGTGTTTGGCCAAAAAAAGCCATCCTCCCAAATAGTACTCCAGTGAGCAACTTGTGGCATCACCTGTTACACGTGAGTGTACATGACGATACATTTGCTGAACAATGCCCTCAAAGTGATGACTTTGCTTGTGGGCTGGCTTCAAAACTGTTTCATCTGGCTGGTATATACTAGTATAGTGTCTTCACACTGTGTTTTAGGGTTTCAGAAGCATTTTGGAGATTAGGAAGGATTTTGCATACTGTGAGAACATTCTTACACTTCATATCAGAGATGGAAACATTTGCAAGTGATACCAAAGCACATCACTGTCTAAGCTGGTAAAAATGCAAAGGAGTTACCACCTTCTTTATGAAATTATTTCAAATTATCACTTTATTTTATATGTAAAGCACTCCAAGATGGTTACTCCGTGTATATTTGTGTGAAGGACACATGCACATTTGTGTGAAAAAGCAGACTTCTGGAACACCTCACAAATTTCATTTCTTTCCTTTGCCTTTTTTCTCCAAACACAACTTAGAAAATCCTAATAAAAATGCTGAGTGATGTGAATCCTGTAAGCATGTAATTAAACTTGAGAAAGTAATTAAGCTACAAAACTCTAATCCTACATGTGCTTTTATAAGCACAATGAGAAAATTAAAGAGCAGTCTTCATGGAGTTAGATGTTCTCACTCATTCTTTCATTGCATTTGTTTCCATTTGCAGAGTTACATCATGCAAGATGTATCCAGACAGTGCCAGTTAAGTGGAGCAGGCAGATAAGGTGCTCTGTCTAGCATGGCCAGGCAATACATAAAATAAAATAAAATATAAAATAAAATATAAAATAAAAAATAATAAAATAAAAAAATTAAAAAAAATAAAAATAAAATAAAATAAAATAAAATAAAATATAAAATAATACAGCCTTACTGACTGCATCCACTGAAAGATTGTACAACACTCTGTAGTGAAGTCTGCACACACAAACATGTTTAATGTCAAAGCTCTGGCCACATGGCTGTGTAAGAGTGGTATAACTCCAACAGAAATAAATGCCATGTGCAGGTTAAAGATGGATCTTTAAGCTATTTCCAAGCTATTGGACCTTATGCTATTTCCAAGCAACACCAGCTGCAGCTCCCCACTTCCCTGCTTGCATGTTTCCCTGCTTGCACGTTTCACTGCACAGAGGAATGGCCACAAGCTGGCCTCTGTCCCAAAGGCCTTCCAACAAGCTGGGATGGCTGGAGTGCACCAGACCCCTCACAGACAGTATGAAAGCTGGCCAATAAGGGGTCCATGGCCCATGACCACCTCTGTGATCACAGCTGTTCCAGCCAGGAAAGGTAAGTTGTTTCAGCTGAGGTTCAAGCACTGGAACAGGTTGTCCAGAGAAGTGGTGGAGCCACCATCCCTGGAGATACTTAAAAGACTTGTAAGTGTGGCATTTACAGACATGGTTTGGTGGTGGATATGGCAGTGCTGGGTTGATGATTTGATTCATGATCTTAAGAAGTCTTTTCCAACCTAAATGATTCCCTGATTCCCTAGGGCTGCTAAGCCTGATGTGCTGACATTTTGCCTTGACAAAGATCCTCTCCCTGTTTAGGTGCCACAGTCCTGTGAATATTGGCATGAGTAACTAAATTTGTAGTAAGGCCCTTTCCAAAGAATACAGCTTCCTTGGGTGCTAAATGCTCTTTCCTAGTTTCACTTTTGCCTCATATTACAAGCTGAGTAGTGGTAATAATTCATTTCAGAAGTTCATATTAACAATATCAAGGATGACAGTATAAGCCATACTCATGTCTGCCCTTAAGCTTTTTTATGTTCATCTGGCATCAATTACACCTTCCATATTCAGAAGTGAAAAATATGACACTAATGTGCACATAAATAATGAATCAAAGCCATTGGGACTTCTGGGGAGGGGTGCCTTGAAAGCATGCAGTATTAGATATTAAATATGTATGTGCATTATTTTCTTTGTTGTAACATTTCACTCCAAAGAAGTACTTAGGATTTGGGGTAGCCTTCAGATAATCTAACCCAGACCACCTAGAAGGAATGGGCACTGGGTTTCTTTTGGTTTCTTCCTCTCAGCATCCTACACTACAATTTTTCCCAAGAAGAGCCTGTAGCCTGTTGAATAATTGACAAGTAGCCATCTGCTCAGTTCAGGCTCTTTGACACAGACTGCATGTGAAATTAGAAGGAAAACCTGGTGATTGAAGCTAATAGGGATGACCAAGAAAAAAACACCTGTTTACATTATTACTTAAGACTGAGGAAGGAAAAATTTGAATTCTGCACAGCTTACCTGTAGTTTCTTCTTCCTCTGATTCATTGTCTTCATCATCATCATCATTATCATCATCTTCTTCTTTATCCTCATCCTCCTTCTCTTCTTCTTTTCCTTTTTTGACCCTCCCTTTCCCTCCCTCCCCCTCTGGCTCTTCCATTCTTTTCTCACCAGCCTCTTCCAGCATTTTATCCTCTTCTTTTTCTCTTCTGGCTGTTAAATTCATCATAGTTAGGTCAGGCAGGCTTCCATCTTGGTGCACCAGTCTGTTGGTAAACAGTAGCATGTCAGCAAACTGAGGACTAATGACATCGAAGTCTTTTTCTTTTTCAAACTGTATAATTAGAAAAAAATAAACTGTTCATGGAAAATGCCTTAGAAGTAGGAAAGTTAATGATTCTGGTACTCTCTCCAAACACACACTGAAAATTGAGTCGTTGGAATGTATTAGTAACTACTTCTCACTCAGATACTAATGTTAGTTAGTAATGAGTGGTATTGACACTTAAACTTGACATTTTCCCCACTGGAGAAAATGGTCAGAGTTTAAGATGTAGAAGCATGAAATGACATTATTTAAGAGGAAACATTTCATGACTTCACAGGGGACTTACTCATTTTGGTGGTTTGGTATTTTTTTCTTGAGGCTGCTCAAAGTAATTGGAACAGAAAGAAAAAGGGAGATGAGAACAGAGGGGTTACAGAAGAAGGTCATTGACAAATACGTCATGCTACATCACAAGTCATAAAGCATTCTCCTACTCCATCTGCAGAAGCCTTCTGATGCCAAGGGCATGCCATCATGACATTCACGGGTGCTTCTCCAAAGAAACATGGATTTGCAGCACAGATGGAAAGGGGGCAACCTATTTACACCAGTGCTAAACGTGGTCAATGCTGAACCATGCTCTGAGCAACACAGCTGAACCATCACAAGTATCTGACCTATCACTGTAAATGCATTTCCACCTTCCTCCAATTAAAAGATGCACCTGAAAAGCCAAGGAATTTGCAATTTGTCTTCCAGCTATAGATTTGGGAACAAACAAAAGCAAGAATTCCATGGCAGCACCTTCAGAAGGTTTTAGAATACCTGTCTTTGATAGTGCCATTCATTCTCTCTCTCTCTTTGCCACATCTCACAGAGATTTTTTTAATTTATAATTGTCTCCATCTAAATCTATCAGTAAGTTTCACACTACCAAAACTGGCATACAACTGATTTACACAGAAGCTATATTTCTGTAGTGCCATGGTGCCTTTTTTTTCCCCTGAGACTATTCAGTATATATATTTTCTTTACTAGAGAAAATAAATATTTTCTTATGGTTTTCTTTTTTCTCCCACAGCTGCTCTGTTGGGACCCACCTTTCACAGTTGCAGAAAACTCAGTTTCCCTTTGAATATGACTCCTTGCAATGAAGTCTCCCTTTGGCAAGTGTATGATTGGGTCATTAAATGTTTGGTTATGCTATTGAAATTACTACATTCAGCATACTTTCAAGCACCTGTAAGGCTATTCTAATATGCTGTAGTACCATCTCAGGGATTTATATTTCTTGATGTGAAAGTCTGGCCTATAAATATTTAGACAGAAAATTCTGCCAATTTTAGGATTTTTACAGTTCAAGAAATGAAAAATCTATATTTTTTTCTGATCATTAAGAATTAAGAGAATAGGTTAGGGAGTTAATGAGAAATTCAAACAAGCAGAATTATTTTTCAACCATTTGGGAGCTGCAGTTTCTTCAAGATGGAAACTTTGGTGTCTCAAATGAAGGAAAAGCTACAGAAATCTGACTAAACAATCCTGAAGTAGAAATACCAGGCCAATTGTCAAAAAGCAGAAAAGGTGGCTTAAAATTGGAAGTTTAATGAGACATTCAAACACCAAAAAAGACCAAGTTGTAAAGTTTTATCACATTTTAGCCACATTCGTGACTAAAATGCCTCATCATGGGTTGGGCAATGAACCTGAGTGTCTAATAACCTGAAAAAATCTTATCCTTAAGAATTTATTCAGTAGCTTTGGATACTGGAAACAGAATCAGAAAATAGTTTAGGTTGGAAGGGACCTTAAAGTATTCACCTCCACTGCCACGGGTGGTGATACCTCCCAGCAGACCAGGTTGCTCAGACTTGAACACTGCCAGGGCTGGGGCATCCACAACCTCCTTGGACAACCTGTTCCAGTGTCTCACCACTCAACACTAAAGAATTTCTTCCTAATAGCTAATTTAAATTTCCCCTCTATCAATTCGTACCCATTACTCCTTGTCCTGTCACTACAACTCCTGCTGAAAACTCCCTCTCCAGATTCCCTGCAGGCCCCTTTCAGATATTGGAAAGTTGCTGTGAGGTCTCCTCGTCTCTAGGCTGAGCAGCCCCAGCTTTCTCAGCCTGTCTTCGTAAGAAAGGTGCTCCAGTCCTCTTATCAACTTTGTGCCTCTACTCTGGATTTGCTCCAACAGTTCCAGGCCTTCTTATGTTGGAGACCCCAGAGCTGGATGCGGCACTCCAGGTGGAATCTCACCAGAGCAGAGCAGAGGGGCAGAATCACCTCCTTTGACCTGCTCACCATGCTCCTCTGGATGCAGCCCAGGAATCCATTGGCTTTCTGGGCTGTGAGTGCATGCCACCAGCTCATGGTGAGTTGTTCATCAACCATCATACCCAAGTACTCCTCCTCAGGGCTACTCTCCGTCCCTTCTCTGCACAACCCACAGGTGTGTCTGGGATTGCCATGACCCAGGTGTCAGACCCGGCACTTTGCTTTGCTGAACCTCATGAGGTTTGCATGGGTCCACCTCCTGAGTGTGTCAAGGTCCCTCTGGATGCCATCCCTTCCCTTCAGCATGTTGACAGCACCACAGAACCTGGTGTCCTCAGAAAACTTGCTGAGGGTGCCCTCGATCCCACTGTCCATGTCACCAACAAAAGTGCTGAATGGTCTCGGCCCCAGTCCTGGTGTTGAGAGACACTACCTGTCACTGGTCTCATGAACAATGAGCCATTCACCAACTCTGTGTGTGGCCATCCAGCCAGTTCTTTATCCACCAAGTGGTCCATCCATGAAACCCATGTCTCTCCAATTTGGAGACAAAGATATCACATAGGATAGCGTCAAACACTTTACATAAGCCCAGGTAGACAATGTCAATTGCTCTGCCCCTATTTATCCAAGCTGTACCCTTATCCTAGAAGGTATTTGTCAGGCATAATTTGCCTTTAGTAAAGCCATGTTGGCTGTTACAAATTGTCTCTTTTGGGACTCTTTGATTATTTTTATATCTAAGTCACAGATCAGTGAGCATATACACTAAAAGGCTATTCAAATCTCTACAAAGTGACTAAACATTAATGTTTCTTAAAATGACATAACTAACTTATATTTACCTGAAATGCTAATAAAGTACCAATAGGAGAGTCATGTATGAAAAAGAGAGAATGAATATTCAGTTCAGTTCAAATGTTGTAAAGATCCCTGGTTGCTATAAACCATCAGAGCTCATTTAAAAGGCAATGCACCATGAAATGAAAGCAACCATATAATCAGACAGGTTTTGTATATATGCAATTGCATTGATTTTTATGAGGTATCTTCCCAAGTGACTTTTATAATGAAAAAATCTACATTCACACTGGTGTAAATCAAGGACTTAATGACTTACCTCAGTGTAAATTGGACAGAAACACAGTAACTCTATAGGATTTGGTACAAGTGAACTCATCTGTCTTTTATTCACATAATTCCCATTCGTGTTCTGGAAACCCAGGAGGCAAATGGGGTTATAAAGATTGTTACATGTAATATATATGCCTGATAAAGCCTCAGTATGAGTTTAGTTTTCAGTAGGCTTAGTTTTATTGGCATCAGTAGGCTTGAGCATTGGATCATGCGCTTAGGAGATCCAAGGATAGATTAAAAGCCCTGCCCACTGTTTGGAAAGTTAGTCTACTTGGAATCTTTCTTCCAAAACTTCCTTATGTATTGCTAGGGTTGTTTTTCCAATTTCTTTTTTTTTTTCACTACGAGGTCACAATATATTGTAACTGACAACACTGAGGTATTAAGATATAAAAACTTCACTAGTTCATAGTTTTTAAGACAAGCTACTCACACATCTTCACAGCTAGTGAGATATGACTTCGTTGTTGGAAGCTACATACCGGTGGGAAATTACCCCAAACAACATAAAGGTATTGTGTCTGATTCTAAGGAAGAGAAATAACTAAATAATAATGCAGGCAACAAGCCTTGAAGGTACACCCACCACTCGTCTTAGCTGAAAGCATTTCTTACTCTCAGGTTCATTAAATAGGGTATCAATAATAAGAAGTATAACAGTAGATCTAGTTTTTGGCAACAAAGCAATTTCAGTGGCACTAAAATCAGGCATGTGCCACGGGTCCTTGCTGGATTCCTAGTACTTTAATCTATGTGTAATTTACTAGAGCAGAAGATTAATTAACTGAATGCATTGTTAAGGATCTTTCATCTTTGATAATTTTTTGCCATTTATGAATTGCTTGAAACTTCCTGGCTAAAAGAAGTTCTCCAGTATCTTTCGTGCAAAGCCTTAAGAACAGAAAGCTTTCTGCTCTACAGAACCCTAGTGACCCACCCCGAATATTTGGTCTCCAAGACTCAAACTGAGCACACAGTGCCATACCTCCACTGGCAGGACCTGGAGGGCCTTTACAGGCCTTTAAGGGGATATGCTGCTTGAATCCAAGCCCTGCTGGGGTATGTGGACAGGCCAGGAAGCCTCTGTGCAGAGGGTCCCTCTCCTTTCATTGGGTGCTGTTTCCATGCTGAGGCTTCCGCGGCGGTGTTGTGGCTGCACTGCAGCTGTGTCTGTGCCTGCTCCCGTGCCTCCCCGACCCTCAGCCTGAATGCAGACTGACGCCCTGCCTTCACTGCAAACCTGGCTTGTCACCATGGACTCGCTGGGGCCTCACCAACCTGTGGCTGATCCTCTTACCCATTCCAGAGGTGACCCTCACCCTCGGTTGTTGGTCCATGCTCCTGACTGCCCACGGGTGAGAGCCCAGCCGTGCCTCCTGGCCATGCCCTCGGCAACCAGCCTGCCTGCCTTAGACAAGGTGCTTGCCCTCACCACTCCCTCAAACACATGCTTTCTGTAAACCAGAATCCCAGCTCTGGTGAACTTTTAATGACAGTAACCTAAACTGTGTGATGACACTTGAAGAAGGAGCATGAACATGACTCATATATTGACTTCTTGTTAGAGCAGGTAGTCACAAATATCTAAACAATGTATCTTCTCGGTTTTTCTGTTTATATTCAGTAGTGACAACAACTCAGAAGTCCTTCTTTTCTCAGAGATGATTAAAAAATAGGTCACATCTATTCTAGTCAAGCATTTTGAAAGGAATCTAATTTGTGGAACAGTTTTCAAGATGCCGCTTATACAGGGATGATCATGATGGCAGTTTTTCTAGTTTGGATCCTGCAGCACCCAACTCAGCCCGTGAATTAACAGCCTTAGCATGCAGTGCGTTCAGTGTTCCCTTTCCAGCTCTGACTTTTCAGTCTGTACAAACTTGTAATACCATATATTTAACAGAACAGGCCCTCAAATTCCCATTTTACATGCTTGCAGAAAGAGAGGGATGTGTGTCTCTGTGTTTGGGTGTCTGTGTGTACATAGGCGCATGCAGGCATGCATCTTTCCATGCACAAACAAAGGGTAGACAAACGAGCCTCCTCAACCAAATCTATTGTCTGCAGCCAATTACAAATAGCACCAATTATTCCTGCATTGAGGCCTGGGCAAAGTTTAGGAGAATTCTCAGCTGGGAGAAGAAACTCAAAACGTATAAATATGCAGAAGAGGTGTATCAACCGCTTCACCAGCTTAAGGGCACTACAATACCTGCACAACATTATCTCCCTGCTTACTTCACAGTACTGCGCAGCAAGAACAGACTTTGCTTTAAGGCAACTAAGAAGTAACAGAAAACATAAGGTATATCGGTTTTAAAGGAAAGGAAGAGTTGAAGTACCCACCTATTAATTATTAGATATACACGGCCATTGACTTTGGCATGGCTATGAGGTGGGAGATGAAAGCACAAGATGAAATGAATTAGAGAGAGAAAAGAAAACTGTTAAATAGGAATGAACACACTTTCCTGTCTACCAATGTGTTATGTCACATTGTCATAACAAAGCACACTGAAATTTTAACATACACCATGCAGTGAAAAGTCTAGGAAGTTTATAAATGCAACTCTTAGGCATTTAGGTCCTATGCAACTTTAGTCAGAACTACAGATAATTTTCATAGTCCTCAAAATGTGAGAACAGCCTTTACTGCTTTACTCTAAGTAAGCCTTAGAACATCACTATTTAAAAAAATATTTTTTTCTTTTTTAAGAAGAAATATGTAAAGGTAATTATGGCAAAGCATCATATCAGAGAAATTATCCACCTCACAGCCTTTATCTCTGCCATCCCATAATTCATGGTACAGCAAGGAAATGGGTTTGGAAAGTCCTAATCAGAGAATTTTTCTTTCTCTTGCAGCTGTAAAACTGAGACACTTGATTCTGACACTTTTATAAATAGTGAGAAGTGCCTCAGTCTGCCAGTTACAATGTGCCAGTTTCTGTGCCCTCTCTTTGCAGCTGGCAGACCCTTACTCTTCAACTCTGCAAATTTTGAGAAGCTGCGTTTTGATAAATGATCATTCTCAGCAATTTTAACAGGACTCTTCAGTTACACACAACTGTAGTACTGTAATCACACCTGGCAGTTCAAAGGCAGATGGAGGAACTGGACATGCTTTCTCTATTGCTTTCATGACCAGCTCTCAGCTGCTGTGATTATTTTAAGAAGTTTACTATTAAAAAGACCGAGTTCTGTCTTGTTATTCAAAATGAAGTTTATTTAATTTTTTTTTTGTTGCCAAAGGTGCAGCATAAAAGCAGTGTAGAAAGGTAAAACGTTTGTTAAGTGAATGTTAGTGTCTTCAAAACAAAAAAAAATTAAGTTTTAGTAGCTTTGAGAAAAAACTACACATATATACGAATCTTGAGCCTGTTTTAATTGCCCCTGCAATTTATTGCTAGCATTACTGTTAAGCTGAAGTTGGTTGCTGTGTTAGTTCTTATCCAGCTTTATGCATCACCAATACAAATGTCAGCTGAGCTCTTACCATGAAGCTTTGAAGTATAAAGTCAGCTGATGCTCAATAGTGATTTATTGCATCAAGGGAAGAAAAGAGCTGGATTTTCATATGCCAGGCAGTGTTAGTAGGAGTACAAACCAAGAAAACTATTTTGATTTGGGTATTCGTCATAATAGTTAAAGCTTCTCAGGAGGAACAAAGGAAATATGTGATACTTGTGATTTTGAAAATACTGCAAAATGGCAAATGTAGCATATATGTCACATTTAACAGTTAAAAATATTTAGCTACTTACATGACTGCTTAATACAATCTAGTACATATTTAGACTCAAAAAAATAGCATTCTGATTCCAAGACAAAAAAGCTGATGATATCATGTGATCCTCTTCATCTGTGACTTTAATAAAAAGCCTGGTACAACAATGAATGTCCACTTTCAGCATGCTATCTCAAGGCTACTTATTCCTGGCAAAAATGTTTGCTTGCAATGCATTAAAACATTTTGTGTCTTCACCATGACCAGTTCCATCCTTTGGGAATGAAGTAACTTTAGTCACAGTGATCCTCTTCATGCCAGCATTTGGAAAGCTGTATAATATTCCTGTATCTTTCTTATGTAATGGAAAGATTTTCAAGCAGTGGTTTCACAGGCAAAGTGAACCCATCAAAATCCTATGAGTGCCTCAGAATTGTGGTGGGTTTTTTTGTTTGGTTGGTTGGTTTTTTGGTTTTTTGGGGGGGTTTTTTTGTTTGTTTTTTTCATTAATTTTAATTTTAAT
>WAAE01024356.1:19154-58697 GCA_013400495.1 Nicator chloris
TGGTTTTTGTTTTTTTTTTTTTTTTTATTCTGTGTCTGTTGGGTCACACTAGAAGGGAAGTGGAAACTGCCCATGTTACTCAGCACAAGTGCAAACTTTGGGCTGCAAGAGAGCTTGCGGAGTTACTGCAAACTGTAAAGCATTCCCCCAGATGCCTCAGCCCAGGAACAACCCCATTTCAGCTCAGACACGTATCTGGGCTCTGTTTTCAGGACTTGGCCAATTCAGGGCTGTTAACACGTACCTACTGCTGCTCCAAAGTCTGCTATGGGCAAGGGAAGTTTGCTCACATGCCATCACAAAAGCACCCTTGAATCTACCATCACATTTTGTAATTAAACAAGAGCAACGGGAGAGTTATTACACAGACAGATATTTAAAAGGTAAGTTTAATTCCCTCCACATCTTTATTGGGAAATTTTATCAAGTTTGATCTGTTCTGGTCTTAGCAATTATTTAAATACAGAAACTGGAAGCATTCCATAAAACTGGAGCTTGTTCTTATGACACAAACTTGTACCATACACTGTGAAGTAGCTTCATATTGAATTGACTGTATGAAAAATATCTGAAGTGCTTTGTAAATCTTGCATAACCTAGAACATAATTCCCTGTTAAGTAACTGGCATTATTCCATAACACCCTGTGGTCTATGTGGTGTTATGCAGCTAGTTCCCATTCACAGAAGTGCAGCTGAGACACACCTATCACTAGACAGGTGAACATTCTAAAAGTAGGGTCTCAATTGATTGCTTTCTTCAAAGAATGAATGTAATTGTCATTCATAACATAACACTATGTACTACAAAACCATTTCTCTCTCTTATACTTCTGGCTCAGGATCCTCGGCCAGATTGGTTTTTATGCAAGAAAATATGTAAGAATTGAACACTGGGAAAGTGATGCCCCAGATTCATGAAAAAATGCTAATGAACATCTGGATGAAATCACCAAATGTCTAACATAGCCAAAGGTCAATACTGGGAAAAATTTGGAATTTCTCCATTTCTGAAGTTCAACTTTACAAAAAGGCCTAACTGTTCAATGTAAATGTGGTGTTTTCCACAGGTCTCCCAATCTTCATGTGGCCCTCAAAATAGATGTTGAAGAAAAAGAAGTGACCCAAAATGAAAGCTGTACTTCTTACTACTGACAGGAGCACACATACAAAAGGGCTCACATACTAATTAAGCACCTAACTCCCATGAAAGGTCAAAGCCACTGAAACACATACATTAATTCCATTAGTACCTTTGGAAATGTACCCTAAAATGAAAAAGTTTGGTGTGTAGGGGAAAATGGGGAGAGACAGATACTTTGGTTCTAGTGGGGTGCTGGATACCATGCACTTTCTTTTTAAGCCATGTAGTCATAGCAAAGGCAAATAACATCTACTGAAAGGTGAGCATTATAAGATAGTCAGAAACAGCATTTCCATACAGATAATCAATAGTTCCATTTGCTTTGCTTCTTTACCTGTAAATAGTGTTGTCCTGTTTGCTGGTTACAGCTTTTAAATCAGTGATCTGGAGAAACCGATCATGGAAATAGTGAAGGTGTAAGATACACACCAGTAGGAAGGAGGTGGGGATAAAGATGCGTGTGAATAAATCAGCCACAGAAAACTGTTTTAAACCAAGGTCCTCTAGTCTGGGGAAAAAAAAAAAAGTATTCCACTAAGACATCTTTTCACACAAAATATTCTTTCCATGAGACATTACTACAAATTATTTGCAATAGAAAATAAGGGCATGGTGCTTCTTATGTGTTTTTTTTCCTAAAATTCTCTTGCAAGTTTTACAATGCAAGTATCTTGTGTCTGGACTCAGTAGTGTAGAGAGGTACTGCAAATGTACAGTCAAATGAACAAACCCTGCCACAGATCTCTTGAATCAGATGAGTCTTCTCTGACTGAAAGTCCTGCACTGGAGATCCACTCATATTGCTTATACTTTCTCATGTAAGCTCCTCTTGAGAAATGCCCAACTCCTCATAAGGATGAAGAAACCCAATCCTCCTTATCAGCAGGAGAGCAGGTTCACCTTCATCAGTTCCAAACATCTTGCAGATCTAAGATCTTGCATCTCTTAACCTTTCCCTGGACCTGGTTCCTGCGATCAAAGTGGTGAAGAGAAGTATTGGCACTGTATTGAGACCAGAAGCAATGCAAAGGCCTAAGCAGCCCATTGGAGCAAATATGACTCTGAGCTCCTCTCTTGGCCTTGCTCACTTCTATGGTTACACCAATAAATTTATGGCTTCATAAGTGATTGCCTAAAATCAGCTATGCCTGAGAATGGCTGCATGACATTTTTCTCCCATAAGAAAGAAGACTACTCTCAGATATTCTTCCATCACAGTGAACTCAGAGATCCAAAGATAAAAATAAAAAATTAATCAAAACCACTTACTTCCTTTCATCCAGGCCTGTCATGTTCTTCCACAACCCAGGGAATGACTCAAACTGGTATGTGTAGATGAAGATAAGTACCAACATCGTGTAAACAACCACTGACATCCAGAAGTACTTTAAAATCTTTCTCCACCATTCATAGTGTACCTGAAAATCACACACTAAAGATGCTGACACAAGCTGAAGGCAAAGACACTGATAGAAATATTGACAACATTGTACTGTCAAACAAGGATGAAGAGCACTATTTTTCCTAGCTGGTCTGAAGGAAGCAATGATTACCCAGTGGCAGGCACAGATTTTCAAGATAGTTTTTACTCCTGATGCAAATGCATTCAAGTAAAGACTTTTGTGCAAAAAATTCTGATGAGACATGGGCCACAGACACAAAGTCAGGGACAGCTTCAGTCAGCTAATTTCATCACCGTTAGGTGATGAAAGTCCAGGAGGAGGGGGACTCCCATGCTCATTGGGGTGTGGAAGCTGTGTGGACCAGCTGTCACAAAAACTGGTGGCTATGCAGAATGTTCATAGACTCAGAATTTTCCACAAAGGTTCCAAAGTTTATGGTGAAGTGGCATGGTGGAGCAGAGGTGTGCATTATATCTAATTTATGTGCACTTTTCCTGTCAGTATAACCAAAAAATAGAGGAAAATTAGTCTAAATGCCTTCAAACGGTCTTATTCAAATGGTCTTATTGTGTCTAACTAAGGAACAAATTCACTGTTCATGAATTCTATTTGGAGCTACTTTATTACCAAGATAAAAGTACAAACAGTTCTATTCAAGGATAAAATTGAGTTAACACAGTTCTCCCTTACCTGGTAGAGGGCCACACAGAAGAGGAACAGTACCATGTAGATGATTTTGTACATGACAATTGTACCCTCAAAGCTGACAAAGAAGAACATGCCCCCACAGACGTAAATCCAGTACTTGATTAACATAGCCATCACCAGCTTCCCCAAGACTTTCATAATATCCTGTTCATCCTCCTCCTCTCCCTCCTCCTCCTCTTCCTTCTCCTCTTCCTGTTCTTCTGACACTTCTCCCTCTTGCGACTCCTCTTCTGCAAATACAGAGTCACATTTGGCCTGTCTTTTCTGGGACTTTTAGTAAGAATTTAAATGTGTGGAAAGTAAAATCTCTGCACACAACACAGAAACTTAAAACTCAATATTCACAAGAGACTGCAATTCCTAATCATGCACGCCTCCAGAGCAAGGAAAGGGGTTTTAACTTCATATGAGCTTAAACCTGCTGCTGGAGCCATAGGGCACATGGCTATACATCCTTACCTGACACTCATCTTTGTTTTGTCTGAAACGCCAGCAGTTGTAGTGGAAAATTAGAGCCTGAGGGTTGCATAATGGACAATAGCCAAAACACTTTCCATAGTAATGCTTATACTCTCAAGTCAGCAACCTTTTAAACTGGAAAACTAAGAAACCACCAGCACCACCAGAAACCTCTCATCTTGAGTTTAAACTCTCATCTCGAGTTTGAACCTCTGGGCTTGAGTTTCGTCCTTTACATAATATCGAGTTTACCTCCAAAAACCACAAGCAAGGGAAAACAACATTAACATTAACCCAAACAAGCCTAAAAAATGTTAATGCTGCACTAACACTGCCGTTTTTAAAAAGAAACCTACCACTTATCCATGTTTTTGTGCTGCACCTGGGCCAGAAAAGACAAACTTCATTAACCCTATGAAGAGGTCAAGATTCCCCAGCCATTAACCTTATGAGGTATGTGGAGGGCAGGGCAAGTGTCCCCCCAATGTGCAAGTATCTAGATAACAGGGCTTGCCAAAACCATAGTACAGTTGTTTTTCTTTCCATTGAGAGCAATACTGAAACTTCACCATCAAAATCTTGCCCACTTCTTTCGTCCCACTCACCATCCCCCTCCTCAGGCTCTTGCCTTGGAAATCCTTGTAGTAGAGCTTTGACACTGATCAGATGTTTTACTGAGATAAGGGTTGTAATTAACCAGAGACAGAACCACACCACTGCTTCCAGGGCTCACTTTCTACCATTTCAGCGCACTGAACTTTTTCAGTTTAACATCCAGAGAGAGAGGGAAAGGAAAGTTTGGAGAAACATGTGCCCAGTAGCAAAAGAAAGAACAGGTCACTGAGTTGTTAGTTAAGCTGAAACTATGAAAGTAAACTTTGCTCTCAGGTGTGCTTGAGCCCCTACACTGAAAAAAATACATGTTTATTTTTTCCACTGAAATGTATGGTTTAACTTCTGTGTCTATATAAGAGTTTATGTACCAACACAGCTTTCAAGGAATTTAGCAACTTTTCCTAGGTAAACTCATCTCCTGTGGTTAAACTTTAGGGCAATTAATCCCCTGGTTTGAGTTGGGAACACAGCAGTAAACTGATGATTTGAAAGTTCCATAATCTTTCTAAAATGAGTCATTTCATTTCCTTCCAGTAAAGAACATTTTATTTGAATTTCTAAAGTTCAAAAGTGTTGCACTTTTATATCTGAGAGATAGCTGCACATTGATTTTGTAATATCTTTCTTAGCTAATAACTGATCCCTTGTTAATTGCTTTCAGCATCAGAGAAACGCAGGAACTGGAACTTCTATCATGACTGAAGGACGAAATTACATTACATCTGGCTTTACCTTAACCTTCATTTTCTTCACTCCCAACTTTGACCTCAGATAAAGTAGCTTCTTTTAGCCGAAGTGCTTTCTGTTCAGTGAGGTGTTGCCTAAGCAGTAGCCAGAAAGTAATTGTGAAAAGAATCTGCAAACAAAAATCAAAACAAAACCAACAGACTAATTGTATATCCTATGTCCTACTGATACAAACATAGGTTTTCACAAATTCTGCATGCCTTTGTTTTCTCTGTCTCTCAGAAAATGGCAGTGATGGCACTGGTGTCAAAGTGCATCTTAGGGCAAGTTATGTTATTTAGGAAACATCCTGCATTACAGACAACTTTGCTTCATTTGCATTTTTTCATTTCTTAAAGATATTCACTTATACAAGTCTATTCCTACCCCATTTTATTCAGCTTTTAACTACTGTCTTATAAGTTTAGGGATCTTATTATGCATTGATTGGTATAATTCCCATTTGCTGGTTTTTTGTTCACTGTTTACCCTTTTTTTTCAGGGAAGAAGCACATGCAAGAGTGTATTGTCATTATCGTGGTTTTGTATATCATAAATATTTTGATTTAGGAGGTTTTTTACTTCAGGTGCTTAAACACAGTTAATTTTAAACCCGTTTTTTGTATGTCTTGCAGTTACAGAAGACCCAGTCAATGGATTATGCCTTGCATTTGCAACAGTTACAAGAGTTGAGATCGCTCTTAATTCTTTTAAGACCTTCAAGAGATGATAATTCAGTAACAGCAGGATACTTTAGAAATAAACAGATCTCTTTAATGACGAGTGCATTTCTGTGTTTTGCAAAAAGCTAAATTCAACATCTTGCAGTACCAAGAGATGGACAAAATTTAGAAAACAACATGATGCCTATTGTCACACGCTTGATTTTATGCTTACTTTCCCCAAAGTTTTTGCTGATTTCCCTTTGCAAAAAGAGACTTATTTTGCTGCATACCTAGAAGAATATAATTTCAAAGAGGAGGCATGTAAGACCCAAATAGTTTGCACACAATAGAATGACAAGGCCAGTGGTACAATGTGGTTTTTTTTCTAATGCACGAGACCTTAATGGGGAAAAGGATTGCTCCTAGGAGATGGCTTTTTTATTGACACTGCTGCTAACACTGAGCCACAGCAGCAGACTGTCAGCCTGTGTGACTTGTCACAGCTTCCCCAGGTAACTCCTGGAGCTCTGGGTTTTTGCAATGCAAACCTTTGATATTTGTAAATCACAGACTTTGTTCTGCAGTGATTAGCTCTGTCTTCCCACCACATTTACTCCCTTGCTCTATTTGGCATTTCCAGAGCCAGAGCTGGCTCTAAGAAAAGTCTTGAAGGGTTGCAGACCAAAGAAATGCTTTTACTCGCCTTTTACAGTATAGATTTTATCTCATTTTCAGACCAGGAAACACATACAGCATGCAGACACTTATGCAGAAAGAATTACAGTACACTTCTATTATTCTTTCTGCAGAACACAGTATCCAGTCCTCATTTAAATTCAACCATTATTCAAATGACTTTAGGAATAAACAGGGGTACAGAGTTATTAATGCCCTAAAGTGAGACTGATGGACAAGGCTAACAAGCAAAGGGTGTCTGGGGTGGTGTGGACAAAAGGAAATACATAACCAGCAAAACAGGGCTTATGTAGGGCCAGCACAAGCATTTGTGTATAGTCAGGGCAATCACTTCAACACAGCCTTACAGGGAAACCTGCCAGATTCTTTCTGGGAAAACAGCATGTCAGGTGCCCCTCTGAAGTGCCTGTACACTAGAGCCCTGCAGCACTGGGGAACAAACCCAAGCAATTAGAGATCTCTGAGCAGGGCTGTGCTCTTGCTGGGATGAGTGAGACAGGGTGTGATGCCTTGAATATTTGCAATACAGAGCTACAGAGGCTCTTTAGGAAGCACAGGCCAGAAAGCTGTGGAGGTGAAGCTGGGATTTGCATGGCAACACAGTCGGAGTACACAGACTCTGCCTGGGATGGAGGATGGACTAGGTAGTCTGGGAGGAATGCAGAGACTGGCCATGCACGTACAGACATGGTTAGAAAAGGCAAGGCCTGAAACCGAGTCTGGCAAGGCATGTCAAGAGCAACAGGATTTGCTTCTGTCCATACCTCAGCAGAAAAAGGAAGGCTAGGAAAACTCTAGGCCCACTGCTGAGTGGCGAGGGCCCTGGTGACACAGGGCATGGAAGAGGCTGAGGTACCAAATGCCTTCTTTGCCTCAGCCTTTGCTAGCAAGGTTGGCCTTAAGGAAACACAGTTTCTGGAGACCATGGAAAAGTCCGAAGCAAGGCTTGGATCAGGGAATATTTAAAGAAAGTGGGCATACATAAGTGCATGTGTCCTGATGGGATGTGCCCAGGAGCTGGCTGGTGTCACTACTGGAGGTTACCCTCAATGACCTTTGATCAAATGTGGTCACGGGAGAATTGCTGAAGGAAAGCAAATGTCATTCTTATCTTCAAGAAGTTCAAGATGAAGGATCAAGCCTGGAAAACCTCACTTCAATCCCTGGGAAGGTGATAGTGGGGACATGCTGGAAAAGGCTTCCTAGAGATGCTGTAGATGCTCCATCACTGGAAGTGTCTGAGGTCAGGCTGGATGGAGCTTTGAGCAATCTGATCTGGTGAAAGATGTTCCTGTCTATGGCAGAGGGGTTGGACTAGATGATCTTGAAAGGTCCCTGCTGACCCCAAACCGTTCTAATGGGATGGAGGAGCTAATTCTGAAAAACATTTCCAGACAAATGGAAGATGAGAAAAAACCATCAGGAATCGTCAAAGTGTATTCACCCAGGGGAAGTCATGCTTGACTAGCGAGATAAACGTTAATGACAAAATGACTGACCTGGTAGATGAGAGGAGAGCAGCGGATACTGTCTCTTAGACTCCAGACAAAAACTGTCTCCCATAAGATGCTCAGGGGGAGGCTGATGAAGTGTGGGCTGGATGAGCAGACAGTGAGGTGAATTGAAAACTGACTGAACAGCTGAGCTCAGAGGGCAATGATCAATGGCATAAAGTCTAGTTGGAGGTCAGTGATTAGCAATGTGCCCCAGGGGTCAATAGTGAATCCAGTCTTGTTCAACATCCTCACTGTTGATCCAGATGATGGGGGAGAGTGTACCCTCACCAAGTTTGCTGATAATGCACAACTGGGAGGAGTGGCTGATTCACCAGAGGGTCATGCTGCCATCCACAGGACCTCGACAGGCTGCAGAAAGGGGCTGACAGGAACATCAGGGCATTCGACAAGGTCAAGTACAGAGTCCTGCACCTGGGGAGGAAGAACCAGCTCATGCACCATTACGTTTGCAGTCCGACTAGCTGGAGAGCAGTTTAGCAGAAACAGCCTGTGGATCCTGGTGGATAACAAGTTACAAGCGGGCCAGCAATGTGCCCTTATGACAAAGAATGTTAATGGCTGCATTAGGAGTGTTGACAGCAGGTTGAGGAAGGTGATTCTTCTTCCCTACTCAGCACTGGTGAGGCTACAATTTGAGTGCTGTGTCCTGTTCTGTAACCGCAGTACAAGAGAGATGGATGTACAGGAGAGTCGAGTTGAATGGCCATGAAGGGACTGGAGCATCTCTCCTATGAAGAAGACAAAGCTGAGGGGGAATCTCATTCAATGTCTATAAATATCTGACGGGATGTGCAAAGCAGTTGGAGCCGGACTGTTTTCAGTGGTGCCCAGTGATGGGACCAGAGGGAATAGGCACAAACTGGAACATGGGAGGTTCCCTCTGAACATCAGGAAACACTTTTTTTCCTGTGAGGGTGATTGAGCACTGGCACAGGTTGCCCTGGGATGTAGCAAGAGTTTCCTGTCTTAGGGATATTCAAATGCCATCTAGGCATGGTTCTGGGCAATCAAGTCTAGAATGCTCTGCTTGAGCATTGGACCAATGACCTCCAGAAGTCTCTTTTGGCTTCAACTATTGTGTGATTCTGTGAAAGTTATGGAGTGCATTTTATTCAGCCTAAAAAACCCCGCTAAACACCTAATGGCTTTGTGGATGTGGCCAAATCACCATATATACAAAACAGTTTCCTTTCTTGACAGAATCTCTTTTTAGTCAAGATATTTGATGTTATAGACAATAAGAAATAATGTCAAAGGGAATGAAGTATTAAGACAGTTAAAACTCCTTAGAGATTTATGAAGTAATTGAAATAAAATGTAGAACTTCTCTTGCAGAACCCCTTGAGCTTTATCCCTCTTACCAAACTAGTCCTACCTTTACAAGAGAAATAATACAGCACTCACTAACTTTCAAATGCATTAAAGACCCAGACATGGTTGTCCAAAGGGTATTGCCAACAAGGAAGATGACGTACAGAATCAACTTAAATTGTAATTAGGAGTCACAAGGGAAGTGATCCACTTAGCACAAGGGGAGCAGTGCCAACTAGATGCACTCCCTGAGATGACCCTCTTGGGTGCTCTAGGAAAAAACATCCTATTTTTGCTCAGTCCCTTCCCCAGGAGCAAACTAGCAGAACAAAATACATTTTCAAGACATTAAAGAAGAAATCTATCATGCACTGGCATCAGCAAATTCTCCTCAATTTGCAAATTTCGAACCTGAAATGGATTTCAACTCATGCTGATTCAGGTGTAAGGATAAAGAATTAAAACTCAGCCACAGCTACGTGCTGCTTCTTGTGCCAAACCATTAGGGAGTGAGTAGTGTTGGTAATTGCAATGACAACACAGTTCCAGTTGCCATCATAGTCACAGACAGGTCTGACATCCTATGGGTATTACTCTGGTGAATCAAATAACATCTGGTTTTGAATCAGTTTATAAAACCAAACAAGTGAGCAATTTCAATCCACCAAGTATTTTCCACAGAATCATCATGAAAACTTAAAAGGTGTCTGAAAATTTTGCTCTAGTATTAGCGTAATATGCAAGAAGCAGTTTTCTGAACACTGTTTCTAATGACTTACCCTTTAGAATTGCTACTGAAAGTGGTTACACTGAATACTGTGGATGCACTCAAAGAATTGTAAAGAGATGCATATTTTTATCACAATACATTGTGTGGTTTCATAAATAAATCTCAGCTGTTTGTTACACTTACCTTTGATGCCAGTTCCCCAGGTTCTTTTCTTTTTAGAAAACCAGATACTTGAGGAAGTTCATCATTCTTGAGCTCAATACTCCATATATACTGTAATATTAGCAGTAAATTTCCATAAAAAACCATGAATGGTGAACTGATCATGGCGTATTTCCTTCGGTCCCGAATCATCCACAACGTGCAAGACCAGATCAGTAACACAAAAGTCAACCAGCTGTGGTACGTGATGCTCCATGCCTTGAGGAGGGAGGAAAGAGAGGAAAAAATGTCCACAGATGCATTCAGGAATAACACAGATGCAGATGTCCAGTTACACTTCATTTACACTTCTCTGCTCAGTGCATATTTTCATTTTCATCAGACTCTCACCCATATTAATCACCTACTGCACCAGCTAAAATAAACCCCTTGGAGAACATGCAGAAAGTAGATTCTGAGGGCAAACCCTGCTTGATGCCTTAGCTGCAATTTGTAAGCAGGCTCATTGCTTCTCATTACACCAAACTAAAAGAGATGGAAAATAAAGTCTGGGCACAGAAATTCTTCTTGCAAAACAGCATTAAGAATTTGGAGTAGGAATAGCAAACCCTAATTGAGGGTACTGCATTCAAGGCCTTTGACAGCATTACAAAGCAGAATTTACTCCATACTGCTTTAGCTTTTGTGGAATCAGTTTAAAATGGAAAGCTGTGGTGTGCACACACCTAACCTGAAGAACATTTAGTCTACAGTAACTGTGGTACATTACCTGAATACTCACAACTACAGAACGTTTTCTAAAGCTTTCAGAATTTAGTTATTGAAAACTTCTCTATTAAACACTCAAGAAAAGGATTTAAGGGGGGTTAAGTGTTTTTTATCTACATTGTGTTATTGATTTAGGACTAAATTTAGCTGTATATATGCTGCTATAACTGTGGAATAATTGTCAATATAGCATAAAAAAAAGAGAATTATTAAACATTAAGAATATTTCTATCAAGTTAGCTTAGCCCTCCTGGAAATTATGCCTTTTAAGAGTATGTGAAAGACGCTGATATGTTACTTCTCCATTCTCATTTGAGAAAAAAAGCTTACACTGAGGTGTCTTTGGCTGTAGTATAAATGGAATTTGCATCAGAGCATACCACAAATAAATTCACAAATTAATCTGGATCACATAAAATCAGAACGTGTCATGAGGAGAAAAGCTAGCATTAAACAACAAGTAAGTTCTTCAAATATATAGTCTCCTTTTATATTGAGACATATAACCCTTGGAATTAAATAAAAGGGAAATGCAGACCTGGTCTAGCAGAAGGTGTCTCTGCCCAAGGCAGGGGGATTGGAACCAGATAACTTTTAAGGTCCCTTCCAACCCAAACCATTCTATGATCTAAGAAGTACATGAGTTTAAAAAAATAGGAAAAAAGTTACGGTGTCAAAATGAAAATAATCAACTACTTGCTAATGTCTCAGAATGCATCAATCCAGATCCATATTTTGCACAGGGAGCCTGCCTTATTTACAGGGGAAACTTTTTCTGTTAAAAGACAGCAAATAAAGTTTTAAACTTTATGCAAACGAGAAGCAGCCAAGGTAATTTGTTTTACCATTTTTTAATGCAAAATTGGGCCAAGAAGCTTTATGGTTAATTTCATCACAGTTGAAACTTTTCCAAAACAGTAAAAGCAAAGCTTGCATTGGGAATATAGAAAGACATCTAGTCATTACGTGGAAACCATGGTATAATGCAGCTCAAAGTATTTGCAACAAGGAGGCTTAAAAACAAGCAAAGGCATGAAAAAGAGAAGGGTGGTAGGTAGAACAACACGAAAGTCTGCCCTGGCACAAAATTGCATTTTCCTTGAGATCTTTCTGTGTCAATACAGGAAACCAGACTTTACAGATCCCTTTTCTTTCCTCAGAGGGTCATTGGATGCATGCATCACCTGAATTAGGAACTATATTTTTACAGTTTTCCAGATCAGTATGACATACTTTAGTTTCATAGGTAAATTTCTGAGTGGTGCAAACACGTGACAAACCTGCTTGTGCAGAAGCTTGGGAATCAATAGAAATCTGGGACCCAGTGGTTTTCAGATATTCAGCACACAACAAAGCCTGGGGTCCCAGTCCTGGAAATGTGTTGCCTTGTTTAAAGGTCTGTAACAGGCCTGGGAATTATGTATTAATAACCTAAAATGGGCTCAAAATGATGAAGACACCATCTTGATATTTTTTAAGCCTGATGCAAGACTTGTTGAAAACCAACCTATGAGACTACTTTCAGAAAAGCATGGAGAAGACACTTTTGTAAAATCAACAGCATTATTCTTTTTGTTGCCAGTACTTACCATCATAGCTATCAGAGCACAAATGTAGCTTTGTTTCATGATAAATTGGAACACAGAGACCAGGGCATGTAATTTAACATTTTCTTTTTCCTCCTGGGTAACTTCCTCTTCTTCTTCTTGCTCCTCCTCTTCCTTTTCTAAGTAGAAAAAGAAATTCTTATTTGCAGTCCATGCTGGTGTAAAGATAGTACATGCATCCTCTCCTGAAATTATTTTGCTTGCAATCACTCTGATGGCTACTTCAAATCACTGTGTCATAGGCAGAGTATTTTGGATGGTATACACCTACAGCCCAGTTTACAAAACCGCCCTATGGGCGTCCATCATTGTAAGGTGACAGCAGTTATTTAACTTTAACTGGCCACAGAGCTTGCCAAAATGACAAGGAATGCTAGAGGCAGTGACTGGAGATACAGAATAAGAAAAACACATGGAAAAAAAAGACAATTCCTAGGCAATTTACTACCTGACGTGGCATCCGAAGGCTCCCACTTGTACTGTGGTGTGGAGTACACGTCTGCTTTGGCTGGGCCATTTTCTAGTGGCAGAGCAGGGTGGATGGTGTGATAGTCAGCAGGGTTCCCGTTCACTGTTACCAGCAGCACCTGCCAGGACACCAGAGACAGGCACTGCATCTACCATGGCTCTCAGAAGAGTGGGACTTCTGTGTTTTGCTACTCTTGGCGTGCCAATGTTAAAAGAGGTTAACAAGCAGCTGCAGTTACTTCCAAGAGACTGATATGTTATTGTCATGTTGCATGCAAAAGTAACACAGAACAGCTTCCAAAAGTTAATTCTTGTTAGATTTTTATGTCATACCAATAGCAGTAACCAAAAATTCATCCTTCTTCTTAGGCAAACTACTACATCAGAATTTTCAGACTTCAGTTCACATCTAGTTATTTCCAGTAGTTATTTAAATAGTGGCTATAAATTACTTTCCAATTTGAATTAGTGGTGAGATGAGTATTTGCAGCTGTTAATAAAACCACTTGTGGTAATCATTGTTACCGATGGCACATTTTTGTCACTTGGTAGTGCCAATTCAACACTCTTTCATTGATTTATTTTTGTGACTTCAATTTCAGCCCTTGTGCTTGTTTGGATAAGGGCTCCAGCAATCACAATCACCTTATCTTTCCTATTGGCAGAAATGCACATGCGATGGGTGATGGCAATACGTGCTCAAGACTGAATTCTGCTCAGGCTGTGAGATAGGAGCATATCTTGCTCGTCAAAACTATGCACAAGCATGTGCAACAGCCCGTGAACTGTTTCAGAATGGTATCTGGGTTATGTTCAGTCCTATCCAGCTGCACCAAGTACAGACCGTGGAGCACTTTTGGATTAGGCTATGGATGCTCCTAAAATTCATCTTCATCTGCATACTTCTGTGTGTGCTAAACAGAGGGGATGCTTCTGTTTTCAGAGCCTGCTAAGGTCTATAACAGTCAAGATAAAGGGATCGTTTGCTGCCTGTTCAAATAAAGACTTGGATTTTCTGTAATCTGTAAATTGAACCCATATGTGTTGTTGGTCATGCTTTAAAGGCCTCAGCGTTCCAACATGAATGAAATAAAAAAATATAGCAAATAAATTAAATCAAATTTAAAGGTGGCTGGCATTAGAAAGCGTATGTTCATATCTTATTCAAACCCAACGAAATAGCAAAGATTGTTTGCCAGTTGGTACTACTACAAGCAGCTTAACTTCGAGTGATCAATCAATGGTTTCTCAGGGAAATTATTAAGGAAGCAGGAGATAATTACATTTAGGACAATCAAGATTATAGGGTAAATGGCAGGCTAACCATAAATCTAGAAGTTTTTCAAATGTCATCTAAGGTTTTATCTGTATGTATCATTGTTGTCTGTATTTACACATATTGAGAAGAATTGCAAAATTACAAAGACTAGTAGTATACTAACATCCGATGGCTTGTATTCATCTTGGGTCATTGACAGAAGCTGCAAAAAGCAATGCAAGAACAAATTATTACAGAAGCACGGCTCAAGCATTAGTAAGTCTGACTTCTTGAATACATGCATGCATATGTGCTGACTTTTGCAGAATTGCACCAAGAAATTCAGAAAGAATTTTTAAAAAGTCAGCAGAATTGTACAATACCATAAAATTATATTCAGTGTGCCATAGCATTGACATAATTTTACTGCATGTTCCTGCGAATTTTAAACCAGAATTGAGAAAGTTGCATTGAAATTTTGTGTACTAGGTCAAAGAATTAATCAGTATTGCATTATACTGATTAACTGCTTTCTAATGTCTTTCTAATGATCCAATGCTTAAAAACTAAGTTTTTAAACAATCATTAGAACTACTGCAATCATAAAAATACTTCCAATAAAATGGTGATGCAAATATAAAATATGATGCTTTATCCATTTGCCAGCTCATTTCCCATTACTGTTATTATAGTGGATTTCTTGGGGCTTGAGTATATGTGGCTTATGAATGTTCATATGTCCCAAATTTGAGAATAACTCAACAAATGAAATTTTGCAGTGCAGCTGGTGCAGACAGGTGGTAGAGAGCTGGACCCTTCCAGGATATTTTACACAACTGCCTAAATGGCCTTGCTTTGTATCTTCAAGGACACCAATGTGCTTAGGGGAAGATAAACTGGCAGTCCCCACTCACCAATGACAGTGCAAATTAGTAGTTACAAGGCAGATCAGATCTTTACACCAGGTTTAGCTCCCTGACAGACTTTCTAGCTTGTTTGCTCAAAGATAATGGCCCCAAGCCAAAAGCCCAGTCTTACACTTCTTAAATGTGAAGCCAAAAGCACAGAGCATGCTTTTCGTTTACATCCTTACACTGGCTCCTGGTTTTGTTTCATTCATTTTTACAAAATAGATTTTTTACAAACTAGACTCCTATCCTACTCTGGCATGCAGCCTCGATATTTTATCTGATTTATATAATCACACGTGGAGACCTTGCAGGCTGCGAAACACCGCTTCCCTTAATTCAAAGTAACTGTGTAACGCAGAGACCCTTCCCCCTCCAGTCTTACTTTTCTCTCATCAGTTGTATAGTGGCTTGCATACCACAGACTGCGTCTCCTCTCCGCTGTCATTGGAACTGGGCTGCAGGGACTTTCTTTGTCATCTTCCCTGCTGACAGATTTCTCTTCATCAGGCGTCTGCTAAATGACGACAAATGACAGCACTAGCTAGAGCTCTGTAAATACAAGCTTAGCAGAGGAACTGAAGTTTCCCCCCAATTGATGCTCCCTCTCCAGAGCACATGTGAAGCACCTTTTAGTGGCTAATACACTTGGGTTATGACCAGTGACTCTGAGAGGACATTTTCAGAAACAACGACAAAGCCTTTCTGTAACTGCTAGTTACACGACACCAGAATTACACAGACCTCCATGTCCTACCTTACCTTACCTTACCTTACCTTACCTTACCTTACCTTACCTTACCTTACCTTACCTTGCCTTACCTTACCTTACCTTACCATACCATCTAATCACACTGTCAGCATCTACAAAGACATAAAATATAAAACCTGCAAGGTACAACGTTTAATTTTCAAGGCAGTGTATGGTATTTCAGCATCTTTGACCACTGTTCATGTCTTTGCTGACAAGCTGGACTTGGGAAATGGAGCACAAGATGGGTGGAGAACTAGCTAAATTGCCTTTCTCCAAGCAGGGTAAAGGCTCAAAGAAAAAAAGGGAGTTTGCCATGAGTGGAGTTCCTCAGAAACTGGCACTAAGGTCTGGTCCTACTCAAAACTACCTGGATGGAATTGAACCCACACAAAACTTGTGAATGACACTGAACGGGGAGGAGGCAAATGGGCCAGAAGAAAGACCCACCATACAGAGATGGGACAACAAAAACTGTGAAAGGTTTCACAAAGATAAAGTCTTGCAGCTGGAGGAGACCCACATAACAGTAAAGGCTGTGGACAGACTGTGTGGGAAGCAGCTCCATGGAACAGGCTCTGGTGCACAGCGAGCTGAAAAAGAGCCAGCAGTGGACTGCACTCCAGCAGCACTGAAGGCAGACACATCCTGGACTGCATCAGCCAGAGTACTGCCAGCAGATCAAGGGATGTGATTATTCCACTGTGCCTGGCAAGTGTCAGACCATACCTGCAACACAATTCTGGCATCCCCAGCTCAAGAGAGACACAGAAAATCTGGAGAGGATCCCAATGAGAATTGTCAAGAGGATTAGAGGCTTGGAGAAGCTGAAGGATGCAGAAATTATTTTTTTTCCAATTTACAGCAATAAAATTACAGTTTTAGAGAAGGGTAGTCTTCTCACAGGGAGGCATAGCTTTGTCATATAGATGTATATTTTCACTATGAGAACAATGAACCATCCAAGATTTGGCCCTGGAAAATCTAATCTGAGGCCCTGCTCTCAGAAGAAGTTGCTTCACATGGTCTTCCCAAGTTCCTTCCAGTCTGGACTGTCCCGTGACTCTGTGATCGTCTCTAATCCACGTGCTTTATTTCTCCATCTGAGATGGCAAATGTTATCACTAAGTTGAGGAGGAATGCCAGCCACAGTAGGTTACAGCTTCTCTTTGAGCCCTACCAGAGCTCTTCCTGCACTGTGCCTCCTGAGTGGCAGCCTGCAGTGGGCTACTGTTCTCATTACTTGGGCAAAATCCTCTGATGTAACAGAAGAGTAAATCAGGGTGTTGGGCAGAGGTCTGGAAAGCTACCCATGGGAACAGGGCATCCAGACATCCTAGCTCATTTTGAAACTGCCTCATTCCAACCCTAGCAGCAAGGTCCTATTTTTTACATGACTTACATAAACAACGATTATTAATTTAGTTTCACTTCTCAGAGGAAATGGTAGCACATTTCACATATGGTTGTATATTTATATTTGATTGTAAAAGGGCATTCCTAGCAAAACTGTAAGATGAAATAAACTGATTCTGTGCTTAAAATACTTGTCACTGCCATTTGAAACTTTAATATAAATATGAACCATAAAATACTGCTTATCAAAGACATTTAGTTTGGCACCAGGGTGACAAAAACAATACAAAAGACCTAAGACACACACAATTATTTTAGTAAGATATTTTTAGCCTTAGACACAACAGAGAAGGGTGGGAAATCTTGCTTTCTCTTTCTCAGAAGAGGAAGAAAAGTCAGAAAACACAGTACTAGCCACACAAGCACAACTTGTGAGACTCCTTTGACTTGCCTAATTTTTTTCAGTTCTTCCTCTGCAACTCTTAAATACCTTTTAATTCAAATAATTATAAAAACTTTATAAGAGGACTCTACATTCAACTGCTGTAACTCTGCTGACTCTTGTACTGTTACTTACCACTCACAGCACAGAATGAATGGGCTCTATTCATAAATTCAGCACTAGCAGTTACAACTGTGAGCTGAAATCTCCAGAGACAGATTGCTTTTTCTTATTTGCAGAGGTAGAGTTTCACAAGACTCAATGTTAGAACAAGTCAGGATCCAAAAGAGCAAGCATAAGAAAAGCAAATGTTCTACTGACTGCCACAGTCACTTTGCATGAGTAAGATCCATTCAGAATCCCACATGGAGAGCATACACTGAAATTTCATACGTGCCATACTTTGGCATTGTGGTGCACACACAAAAAATGGAAATTCAAGATTTGAAGTGGGGGCTGTTCCTGTAAAACTGTTCATCACCTTCAGCATTTACAGACAGTCTCAAGAGCATCTGTCTCAAAGACAATCCTTGCTGCAATCCAGGAGGAATTTTATCCACTAGAGGACCCCAAGACGTAATTCACAAAAAAACCCCATCAGGTCTCAGGTCTACATGCTTTACCCTGCTTTTAGCATCTGCTACACCAGTATTCTATTTAGCTTATGTAATCTTTTTAGACTGAAAAAGTATTTCTTTCTTGTTTTGTTCAAAACAGTTTTTGTTCAAGAGCTTCTTTTGAACAAAATTCCTAAAATGAGCCACTCCTAACTGTACAGGACAGCAGTATATAGAGAACAACTTCTCTACACTGAAGACCTCAGCATTTTGTCTTTGCCATTTATTAAACTTCAGGCAGGTCAGCAGTGAGATCCTAAATACAGAGTAACTTCTAAATCACTGGAGACTGCAAAGGCAGGTTATATACTTAGTTCCATAATGAATCAAATGCACCACAGTTTCACAAGTTTAAAAACACTTCAATGAAACCTGGAATGTAATTATTTCTGGATTTCAATAACTGAGAATGCAGTCTACCAGGGAAAAGCTAGTAAGAGAAATTTTAAATCCTGATCTATGGCACCACTAAACAAAACCAAAATGCATATAGACAAAAAAAAAGTTATAAGGAGGTTGTGTGCAAACTACAGACAATACAGTAAATTTTGCAAATCTCAGCAACTCTTTCTAATGACAAGCACTTGCATCACTAACATCCTGAGCATCAAAAATAAGCATTAATGCATGGATACAGTTTCCTTTACTGTGTTCCCTTTTTAAAGCATCCATTTATCTTTGGAGGGAAGCATCACTTCCCTGACTTCTGAAGTTCCCTTGGGAGTGCCAAGACTTTGTATTGCCTCTCATGTAGCCATGAATTTGACATCAGTGTTTCTTAAATTAATGTCTTTTAATACTTACTCTAGCTCAACTGCTTGGAAAGCATCTCTAATTTCACTTGTTGGCAGTTCTCAGAGACTGGTTTTAGTGCTTTATGGGAATATCTATCTTAGACACCACAAGCAGTGTAAAAAAAAGAACTGCAGGCAGGACCACAATAGCTCCTCTCAAGTCTCTGTAGGAAATTGCAGCGTTCACTCTCTCCTAGACAGAAAGACCCATTTCTATCCACTGAAAAAGCACAGCAACTAACTTAAGTCCAACACCAAACTTTTAGATGGTGACTGTTGGATGAAAGGAACACAGGTACTGGAAATCAATTCCCAGACTTGCTGAGATCACAGAGCTCACACTAACTGCATTTCACATATGGTTACTCCTCTGTGGGTAGTTCTCATGGTTTTACTAAGCAGTTTGTGAGATGTGAAGTTTTAGTTACAGCCCCAGTGCTAAGAACGTATTATTATCTGGAAATCTCAGTTTTCATTTAAGGAAAGAAAAAAAAATCTAGTTTCCAGAAGCTGCAGCTGCAGGAAGAATAAAAGGAAAAAGACCCTAAAGGTACTCAGTGACAGAGGGTACTGGACCACAATGATGTGATTTCAGAAAAGATAGTATTAGGATTTCTGGAAACTTAAGACATAATTTTTTAATAGCTCAAGCTGATTGTTCGGGCATTGTTCACTTTTGAATCCCTATATATGTGGCCCCCCCAAATACCAGACATCTCAATTCAGAGGTGATGTATTTGGATTGCCTTTTTAAATGTTAAATGGTTACATTATCCATTACATGAAGAAACACCCTTAAAAGAAGAAAATCTCCAACATTTTTACTTGCTTCTACAAACTCCACTAATTCACAGCACAGTCATGAGTATTTTCATTGTGGTTTACAGCACTACTAAACCTCAACTCAAAATCTCACATCAGGCCTCTGAGGATCGGGAAATCAATATAAGTAATCCCTAGGATCATCCTTTTTATACATTCAGTTTCTAAACTTTTAAGATACCTCTGGGTTCCTGTATACCCATTTTCCTCCGAAACTGGAAGAAGAAAAGATTTCCTTTTTTTTTCTCCTTGTTCTCTTGCTCTTAAATGAAAGCTGGGATTTTCACTCAGGCACACAGGAGGAAAGGCTTTAAGAATTTTTTTCTATATCTGTGATAAAATTGCAAATATGTGTTTTGTTTTACAGTATCCTGTGCCAAAACATATCCTACCTCTGTTCTGGTAGACAAGTCTTAGGTATTGGCATTTCACTTGATAGCACCTAAACTTGAATCACAGACAAATGATTACCAATCACTTAGGTTGGAAAAGACCTTAAAGATCATTGAGTAAATCAAGTCCAGCCACTACTGCATATCATCACCTGCTTTCTAAATAAAAACATTAATGCTCTGCAATTGCATTCCTTACATAATTCTCCCAATGATTTTAAGAATAATATCCATGTTAGATCAGACTCTTGGAGACATTTGGTGAAAAGACCAAATTCAAAGTACCACCTTGCACTTGCTGTCTATTTCCCTTAATTTTCCTAATTTTTTGCACCTTTGTTAGCAGTGTCTGCAGTGGGCAGTCTCACAGCTGTTAGTCATGGGAAGAGAGCAGGAAGTTACCCTTACAATGGGCTCTTGCAGCCAGAGACGAATGAGAGTCGCCAGGGTGTAGTACATCACCAGCAGTAAGATTGGATTGGCATGGTGATACCAATGTAACTCTTGATTTTTGATGATCATCCACGTGCTTGAGCAGTTGGTCTGAGTAAGAGAAGTGACACCGAACAACCTGTGAACATCAAAAACCAAAGCAGCCACATTAGATAATAAACACCAAATCTTAAAAGTGTTAAAAATATTTTGGAGGGCAATTTTTGCTTACGTTTAATGCCAATTGCTCTGTTCAAAAGTAGTATCTGCCATCACATTTAAAATGCAGTGAGTGTTTTCATGCCACATATTTAGTCAAAATAAGTGGTTTTTTGCAATCGCTTTTCAATATAAAGGAAGGAGAGTATAATAACATTACATCTACTATGTCCAACGAGAAAACCTGCAAGGACCTGCTCCCTGCAGATCCAGAGCTACAGAAATTGGAAAGAGAAAATCTGGCTGCAAGTCTATTTGGCAAATCACAGCAACATGACATTTCAGAGAGATTTAGTAAACTGACGTGTAACACCATTTCAGTCCCCCTGCCAGGACACAGCTGTAAAGTATATCTTCTTGGCACACTGAACAGTTTACTGCTCTTTTCTTTTAAAAAGCTAATACTATTAATATATTGTTACCAAGTTATGCCAATGTTTAGGAACATAAGGGGCTCTATTGAACTCATAGCTTTTGTGAACAAAAGAATATGCTCAGAAAGGTTATTGTTTCAGATGATCAAATAATTGAGGGAAGAAAAAGAAGAAAAATTAATTAGAAGAATGACATGTTTCTGGATAAACAATATTTGTCAAGTAAAGAACACACGTTGGCAAAAAACCCACTTAGTATTTAAAAATTCCCAACATTTTCAATTTAATACAAGATATTGGATACATAGTAGATGTGTTAAATACTGAAACAAAACTAATAAGAAGCATTAATTAATCTGGTTCTTTCACTGTAAAATAGCTTGCAGAGTTCCAAAGTTAGGGCATGAGCTACCAGTAGCATGTGTTCATTATGGCAATTAGTATTCATTATAAACACTTTTGTCTATTGACAAAAGCTTTTTCTATCATAATGTCTGTGAGAGTTTTCATTTTTTACCAAAACCAGGTCTAAGAGACAATTAAGAAGATCTTATTGGTAGAACAATAAAACCCAAACTACTGTTCCTCTGAAAGGGTAAACCAAACACATTAATAAAAAACCAAAACCAAAACATGCAAGATTTTCTGCTGGGGGATTTAATTTTTAAGAGTGTCTAAAAACTTAGTTCTTCCTTAACCCAGTAAGCGCCAACATGAAAAACTGAATGACCACAAAGAGTAAGTATGACACTCAGCAGAGATGTGCTGCCTGAAATCTGCCTTTGGATGCTGCAAAGTGCAAATGTTATACCTGTTCTTTACTGGGGATCTGCTGCACGGGCACAATACCATTAACTCCCAGAAGGAAAGCTCCACAGCATTTTATCAAGCAATCTATCAGCACTCACTTCTCATTCTGATTGTCAGTGCAGGCCAAAGGTATAAACCTGAAGACCTTTCAGAGCTTTTGGGTGGATACAAGGTCGGGAAAAAAACATTTCAAAAATCCTGCATACAGAGTAAATTGCTGTAATTTAAAGGAGCTGAATGAGCCGTGTTTGGAGCTGACTCAGACTCAAACTTCCATAGCATCCAAGAACATTTGAAGCTGATGTTACAGTTTGGCTCCATCTGGGTGAAATTCATGCTGGATTGTATTCTGTTCATATTTCTATCAGCATAGAGGAACACCTTGTTTGTCTGCTTTCCTCTCTCCTACTGACTTGTCATTTTTGCTCATCAATGATCAGGGTTGTTGAGTTCCTGTTAGTTGCTGAGTTCCTGTTAGTTTCATCTTTTACCTCTGTTTCACAACACAGTTCTCTGTCTTCTGTTAATTTAAAGCTTTTCTATGTAAGCACAGTGTGATTCACCCTATTTTTGTCTCATAAGCATCAGAATCAGAGTGAAATCCAATTCTTACTGAAATGCAAAGTCTTTCCATTGACAGTTAATGATGAGTGCTCCCTACAGAAATGAGGGAAAGTTCCTGAAGGTTCTCAGAACCTTCTGCCAAGCAGACATGACCTTCATATCACATATTCCATTTCTATAGTATGCTTTATAATATACTATAGCTAAAAAGTCAGAAAAACTTGTGTTTTATCTCTGCTGAAGACATTCCACATAACCTAATGGTTAGGAAATTTTATGATGTTTCAGTTATATTCTCATTTTCTTAGTTTCATTTGCTGGCTCCAAATTATTCATACATTTTAATATTGGACTTAATTCTGCTCTTCTCTGGTCCTGCATTCAGTAAACATTCATAAGTTACAGCACATCTTTTCCCTCTAAGTTGCCACATCACCACCAAGGTAGTGAAATGTATTTCACTTCAATTTATTCCATGTATTTTGCTTTGTCTCACAAATCATGGATGTACAAGAACTTGTCATTTCTGATTTCTCCTTGGGCTTTGAGACTGGTTAGTCACAATGTACTCAACACAACTTTCCCTGTTTATCACATTCAAAATTGACTGTTGTCTTAGGAATGCTCATTCTGTCTGTTCTGGCCTCCAATAATGTTACAAGCTGCTGCTCACTCAGTATTTATGCTTCATCATTATCCTGAATGAGAACTGCTGGTACAGAACATTTTTCAGAGGAATGGAGTCATCTTCTCTTACACAAAGCTTCTAATTACACAGGGATGACTGCCATAAAATGTATAAGCAATATAAATTAGGGCATTATTCAGTTCTGCATACTTCATTCTGCAAAGATGTCTTTACATTCAGCATTGATCCCAACCAGCTGTGTTTGACTCCAACTCTGATCTTGGTGTGACTTCATCTTATCCGACATCCATGTATGCCCTCAGTAAGGTCAGAATGAGTCCTAAGTGGGAGAAACCCACTACCAAACAAGTCAAGTACGTGTGTACCTGGATATAGAATATAAATAAATTATGAGGGACTTATTTATTAATGGATATATTTGACTTTCCAAAAGACTGCATGCAATGTCACAAAAAATGGAGGTTTGCAAGATGTAAATAGATTAGTATTTCTACTCTTGCAAAATGCTAAAGCTGAGTTTTTCAAAGTCCTCACTGGTATTCTGAAAAATGCATAGCAAAAATAATTTGGAAAAAGTTACAGAAATTATGAAAGGCCAAGAGGAACTTTAATGCCTGACTGAGAAATGCTCTGAAATAACACAGTGAAAAAGAGTTCTTTAAATAAAGGTGGCATCTTTTTGTCCAGTTACTATTCTATAAGCTTGTTTTCCTGGAAAAGATTCCTATTGAATCTGTGAATCATCCTTCTAGCAGATGCACCTTCATCTCTCATGGCTTCCCGAAAAAGCTGTAAACTGTGACCATACAAAATTCCCACTTTCTCTATTAGTCTAACTTTGAAATTCAGAAGAGGAATTTCAATTTCACTTGAAAACAGAAAAACAGATTTCTGTTATACCCACAGATATTTCACCTAAGGAGCTGCCGAAGTTGCTAAAACTCCATGTCACTAAAACTTTTTTTTGCATGTATTACTTAATTATTACATTAATATATTATAAGAATCGGCATAATTACTCATGGCACTAATTATGAACAAAAAGTAGCTATGTAAACAAAATATATGTATGTTTCATATACAGAATTATCAAAGCAGTCATTATATATCTGTTAGGTCTAGTGAATTTTGCATTCACTAACATTATTTGGAATTTTTTTCCTTTGGTAGATACATATTTATAATTTCAGATCCCAGAGGTGCTCATGTTTTAGGGGTTGACTTCAGGCAAGTATTTGCCTTGTAACTTTCAGGGCCAGGAAAGGAAGTAGTAATTCTGACTTCCTGCACAAAGTAGGACACCCAATAATTCTTCTATTGAACAATGACCTTGTGGTTGGATAAAAGTTTATAGTCTAGAATGGCATCCAGTCTTGACTTCAACTGATAGAAAATCTTCTACTGTCTCTTACTTTTTCCATGAGTTTTAGCTTCTGTAATAGTTTTGTCTCTATTTGGACATGAGATTTCCAGTTGCTGCATCTTCCTACCACTCTGTGTGCTCCTTTACATAGTACTTTTCACTATACAACAGAGCAGGGGGTAATTTTTCTATATTGTCTCTGAGTTTGCATGAAGATTGGCTTGAAGAAAATGTTTGCATCAAGCCACTCTAGGACCTGCATTTTCTGATTTAGCATTTAATATTACAGGATGCTTTTTTTCTGTGGCTAGTACATATTGCATGGTTAATCCCAGCAATGGCATCAGAACATTTTAGTATGCTGGCCTGCATTTGGGCAATCCATCTTTGTAGAACTTGGGAATTTGTGTTGGATTTTGTGAACTGTCTGAATCTTTATTTCATCTGGATATCTTCTATTGCATATTTATTTATTTATTTCATATTTATTTCACTCTCCTCACATGAAAGGAGATGAGAGTGGTGCCTGCAAGTCTGGGGTAGGAGAATGGAAGATTGAGACTGACATTTGAATAGCTGAGTCCTAAAACTGAGATGCTGAAAGTGACCAAATGAGAAAATGGAAGAAGAGTAGAGTAAGCAAAGAAGAGGAGAATAAGGGATGGGAGAATAAGGAAGGAGAGAGAGCAACAAATTCCGTAGAAATGGGCAAAATAATAGTATATTTGCAGAAGGTGCTGGTGGTTGCAGTAGAAATATTTTTCTGGGGCAAAAAGGACTGAAATGCAGGGAGAAAAGTCAAAACTTCGTATTTCAGTCCAAGTCCTAAATACTGAGTTTCATGAAGAAGAGTATTTGAAATACTGAAAGGGCTATGTCCCAAGCTCTAAACACTGCTTGAAGGGTAACCCTTTTTTCAAACACTGACTTAAAAGACCTGCATACTGCTGTCAGGCTTGAAAGTGTTCTGTGGGTAAGAGAGACAAAGGAGTGGAAGGAATTGAAAAATTAATTAGCACAGAGAAAACATCATTCCTACACAATCCTCCTAAAAGTCAGGAGTCCCTTTTTCATGGACAAGCCATCCCGTTGGGTTTTCCGTACATGGATGACAGAGCTACACAGAAGTTAAGATCCATAAACTTATATCCATAATGGCTCTTCCAAGGGAATGCTATGAGCCACCCACTCCCCCTCTTTGGGCTATGTGCCCAAAGCAACACATGCTGTTGGAAAGCACTCAGCCAGTTCTGTGGTACCGTCAGAGCCATCCTTGCCTTCCAGAAGGTCATTACTCCCCAGGCTATTGGCTGGGAATTCAGACCATACTGGGGCTACTGCTCCAGGGTACACTGAACTGACAGCACATTTTTACAGAAATAGCAGAACAGGAAAGACGTGGAAAAGTTGGCTGAAATGCATTAGGCATCCCAAAGAATTAGGGTTAAAAAGAGCAGAAGGCATTTGGTTTCGCGTGGCTTTTTAAAGGGAAAAAGAAGAATGAATGGAAAAATTGGCATTTGTCTTTCCAAATCATATTATAAGATTCTACAGAGAAGGAGTTGATCCTTCATGCCTCCTCTCCAGCTCAGCGGGACAACTGTGAGGGGAGATACTGCAGCCACAAACCTCAGTTCACAGCTGGACTAAAGTTATTAAATGTATCCATACTGGAGTGATAGAAGCTCTAAAAAGCATTCCAAGTATTTTTAGCGCTAAAAAGCCCTAGACCCTGCTTTGGTTCAGGCTTGGATAATTCAGAACTGGCTAGGTGGAACTGTGCCATATTAATGACCATACAAAAATTTGACTGGGTTGAGAAGCATTATGATAAATTTCAGCTTAACAGTCCAAAACATCTTTTTTGAAGTATCTTTAAATGTAGACTAAGACTGGAATTGTTTCTCTTCAGCATGTTGCTATCCCAACGCTATAATACAGGCATACACATAGTGAATATAGACTTGGTAGGTAAGCAGATCGTTCTAACTTTTGTTTTAATGTCATCACATTTCTATAGCTCTTTAGCAGATGTCTCATGTCCTTTTTTTTCCTACCAAGTTTTGGTTTCCATAGCTTCTATTGGATCAAAGCTTTTCTGGCAATGACAAAACCAGTCCTTGTGTATCTCCCACCCTCCTCTGAAGATCAGAGACTTTTCTTTTAAAGGAAAACTAATTTCAAATCCACATCTACTGCATGAGAAACCTCATGAAAAAGTGAGTAGTTAAAATTTGTGTGCTAATATCATCCATATAATGAGGACAGAGAGAAATCACAAGCCATTAATCAGGAAGGTGTAGAGAAAAAGGATATCTCTAAGGGTGGTGAATTACATAAAAGCTTGCAAAACCTGTAAATACAACACAAATCTTAATTCAAGGAGGAAAAAAGGACCATATGAGCAGCTATAATAGAATCACTTTGTTTCCAAGTTCATTAACAACTTTAAGATGATAAATAGTATCTACTCTATAAATTGTTGTTTGTTTTGAAGTAACCAGATAATCAAATTTTCTCTGAGACTATCTGACTGGAAGCTGTTAAGGAATGGGCATCCATTAAAAATGATGAAACTTCAGACATTAAAATACTTCACATATCTGAAATTAAACAGTATCCCTGAGGGGAATTTAAGTCTGAACATATAGACTTGTGAGTCCATGTCACATTTCCTCCAATAATTTAGCTTTGTACTGACTTTCTATTACAAAAGCTTTCAGTGCTTTAGAAGCAATAATTCCCCACTGTTATCAGCAAAAACAGGTATGGGTTTATTAATCCCTTGTTTACTGAGACAAAACCAATCTTCAAAAGCCTTAAATGAAGAAGATTTATCCTATCAATGGGTTTCTTCTCTGAATCCTCAAATCTTTTCATTACCCATGACACAGTTCAACTTTGCTCTGAGTTTCGAGTGAGCATCAATATTGATGCTGCTCCTTTCAGCACATCAGTGATCTAGAAAAGCAGCATGTTGCTGTAGCCTTTGGGGGCCTCTGCTGGGATTTCCAGAGGCTGTCATCTGATGAAGAAATGTACTGAAGCAGCAATTCCAGTATCTTTTCATTCCAATCAGACATCTGAGCATCTGGCACAGGGAGGACTGCCACACAGGATAGCAAGAAGGTGGTGAAATGGGGTTAAAGGTCAGAAGAAATTGCTTTAGGACTCCTGCCTGATAACTTAGCTAGAGTGACTCCATCAACATGATTATTCCTCACCTGGGCCAGCATTGCCACTGCTTTGACTGCAGCAGCCTGGCTCATGTTTAGGTTAGGCAAATACAGTTTGTTCTCAAATTAGGCAAGTAGTTGTTTGCTCTCTCACTAAAATAAAACTATTTTAAATGCAGCAAAGTTTTGGGTTATGAGGTTTTTTTCCAAATAGTTTCAGCTACAAACCAGAGGCAGCTCAGTGAGGATGGAGGCTGCAGGAGTGAGTTTCTACTCAGAGATGAAAGTAATAAGAAGACAGGTCCAAGCTTCTCACGAGTCGTGTGGAAAGCATGGGAAAGCCAAAGGCATGTTCAGAAACATCCATGGACACAAAGACTCACCCCTGTGAGAGGGTGAACTTGGACACTCAAGCACAGAAGAGAAGGCATAGCTCAAAAATGGCATAGCTGAACACTGACATGGTCAACAATGGCTTTCTGTGCAAAGCAGTAACTGAGGCTGTTGGCTTTTCACAGTGAGTTGGCTGAGCTGCTGAAAGGAAAGGAGCCAACAGCCCCACCTCAAAAGTCTCTCATAGGCAGAGCAGGGGACAGTCTGCTCCCAAAACTCAACCAGTAGTGCAGACCATGGACAGCCTTGCTGTCCTAAGCTCAGGTGCGGGGGGAAGAACAGAAGAACTCAGGTAAAACTTCAGCAGCAGTCATTTAGGAGGAGAGAGTGCTCACATAACCCCAGTGAGCATTAGCGTTCAGTGGGGTGGTGCTGACCAGGACATGGAAGTGACCTGGTACAAAAACTAACCATGCAACTGCCTAAGAGCTTCACTGCTACCTCTGAGAGTGACGTGCAGAAGAACAGAAATTGTTTTAAAGTGTAATTTCATACTATTCTAACTTTGAGGTAACTTAGTCTGTGATCTAGGACTCAGACTGCAGCCAAAAGCTTTGTGCTTTATTCCAAGTTCTGGCTATCTTGGGAGGGTTATGTGATTCATCTAACTTCTCTGTTAGGGATTTTTTCCACCTCTGAAAAAGGAGTGATGATACTTTTCAGTCACATTGGGATGGTCTGCTAGGTTCAGTGATGCATGCAGAGGATAAAGAGATTTTCCACTTACTCAGTTGGCAGTGAAACAGATTGAAAAAAAACCCACAGGAGTGATGGATACCTTCATCAAGAGGTTCTGCAGTAGAAAGTACGAGCAAAGAAAATATTCCTTTTTAGCAGCGAGTGTACTAAGGCAGAAATAAAAGCTATGATTCCCATTTGGCTTTAAACACAAAAAGAAAGTAAAATAGCAGGACATGGGAAAGAAGATAATGGGATAATGAACAGTAATGCCTGGGAAATGTTTGGAAATTGCCCAATTTCAAAACGAGGGCAGTATAACAGTCGATTTTAAATTGGTTATGAATTGAACATGAGTGGCTCAGCTTTTATCAGCAAGTTCCAAACTTCAGCTAAATGAACATAAACAAGAGATTAAGGTCTTCCACTCTGTGAGTGTTTAGAGAAACAGGTGTAGACCGCCCCTGCATGGACAAGGACTAAATCCCCGGTGTGTGCTCGACTGAGGTTACTCAGGACTGCCTTTTTTACCTCCAAGGAACGTGGGATGATTCATTTGTTGATGTTGATACACTGAGCTGAAAACACAGAGTGTTAAATATTCTTCATCACAATTTCTGGTGATGCCAGACTACAAAGATAATTGTTCTTGAGCAGATCTCAAGAAAACAAATTTGTAAATCCGAGAGAAGTTTGCTAATTACAATCCACATCTCCTAATACTACAGAGTAATAGGAATACAAATCTGGTGGGAGGATAGAGCTTTTGTCTCTTTTCTGTCCTTGTTTTCAAGCACTTGATCAATGATCATAGAATGCAGATCCATGTTTTTCAGAAAATACAAAGAGAAAATTAGGGGTCACTTCTTTGCAGTCACCCTTTGCATGTCCACAAGGGACAGGCTGTGATGGGCAGGGAGTCTGTGGGAAACGCTAAAAGTAAAAAGGATTTTTAGGAGCTAAAATGCAGGCCTGAGAAACAGAAAAAGCTGAGAATTTAAGATCTGCTGCAACTGCAAAGCATGAAACCAGAAAAGCTACTGTAGTATAGAAAGCAAGGACATGAGAACAATTAGCTGAGTTTCTAGGTTTGGCTTGAATAAATCTTAACTCTGCAGAAATATATGCCTGACAAGATAGTAGAAGGTCTTATGCTTAATAAGGGTATTGTGTATTGTTAATAGAGAAGCATACAAGCAAGCATTGTTTGAAGCAGGTGCACGTGTGCTATAATTGATTGGCTAGAACAACTCTCTGTAAGGTTTAACAATATACGATTGGCTAAAAAGGTTTTAAGATGTTTTGTAACAAAGAAATTGGGGGGGCCTGCCTGCTGCTGGGGAAAACTTTAGCTGTGGACTTTTTTCAATTGTTTCAACCCCTGTGATGAGACTGATGCTGCAATAATAAAGCTTGGAAAAAGCTACCCCGGCAGTCCCATCTCGTTCCTGCAAACCCCAACACAGGAGTCCATTCAAGTGTCAGTGTTGGGATCAGGCACTTGCAAGCCCAAGGTGTGCATGGGGGAGTGGAGAGATCTGTCTCTCCCTGCCCATGGGCAGAGCTCCTGCTAGCAGGGAGGTGTGCTAATCACAGAAGAGTCAACTACCTAAGAGTGTGCAGAAGTGGGATGGCTACGTCACCAGACCAACTGCATGGCCAATTCAGTTGAATCAGAATCAGCTGGCAAGTTTATCACAGTATATCAGCAGCTTTAAATTCTTCGTGGCTTCCCTCTGTCCCTCTCACTCAGTAGTTCAATTCTTCCAAGGAAGAGGTGCCTCTGTGCAACACACAGCTATCTGGATGCAGGAGACATCAAGGCAGAGGCAGTTCACCAACATTATGTCACATGATGACGACTGATTTTTATGTTTGCAGCTCACACTCAATTTTCAGATGCAGTGTGGTCGTTGCTGAGAGAGCTAAGGCTCCCCTCTTCCCAGCACTGGGAACCAGCTGTGACCAGGGCCAGCCCCACCAGGCTGCCAGGGGTCTCCCAGTGGCAGGCTCACCACTGTAGCAGAACACAGCTGGGAACCAGTCTGTCCCACATGCAGAAAACCACTGCTTTTAAAAGGTCTCAGCACATGTCTCAGTTTACATCCCTTTCAAGTCCAGACAGAGGGCCATAAATCAATTGGGGTGCAACATCAGTAACATGGATTAAGTTGTGCCTGCTTATTCCAAGGTTAGATTTGGCACTTGATGCGGGGAGGTGATCATGTGAGTGCTGACAGCTATGCCATGGGAATGCAACTGGGAAGGATTGCTCTCCAGGCAAATTGCTACTTACTATTTCCTCTCTTGCTTTTTCCTCAGCCAACCTTTCGTGATAAAGGGAGCCCAAATAAGGCCACCTCATAGTTTAGAAAGAGATTATAATAGCAAGGATGATTATTGTCTTTTGTCAACAGGAGAGTGAACTTGCATTTCTAAGCTGTTAACAGAATCATTCACTTCCTTTGCAAAATATTTTTTAACAAATACAAAGAAGCTGAAGTTCTGAGAAAGCCTATAGGCTAAAACATTCTAAGTAGAATTAAACATCCTAAAATGTGGTACATTATAGAGCTACTATGAAACTCAGCTGCAAATTTCTGTTAGAATAAGGTCAAATACCCAACATCTCTTCCTCTGACAGAAATTGTGGCTCTCTAACCAAATCTGGCCACCGTAACCATCTTAGTGGCTGGTCTGGTATGTTTTGGAGCATGCTCTGCTACTGCAAAGTGTGCTTTTGCTGATAGAGGATGATCGAAACAGACAAGTGCAGTGCAGTGACTTTACATGGCAAGAATCCAAGGGTCTGGCCTCTGCCCTGGCAGTGGTGCTGCAGTAGCGTGGTGAGAAGCACCTAAAAATACCGGCCAGAAAGCATGAAAGGGTAGCTCAAAGTACAGGATACATAAATGAGCTTTAAATACTTCATCTTTTCAAATGCTGGCATGTGAGCAAGCCAAAAGGCCACCCCAAAAACCTCCGAGTTTCTTACAAGGTTATGAAAATGCTGCCTCTCAGAGGTGAGTCACCTTTCAGACAGGTGCCAAAGACAGTCTGCAGCAAGGACTAGCAGTGCCTGCAGCTCAGGTGAAACACATTGCCCAGCTCTTGGCTTCAGGGGGGCTACAAAAGCAGGAGCAGAGCAGGAGATCAGTGCCATGCCCTGCAGAGGTAATCAATCAATCAGCTACATCTTACTATTTTGGAAATATCTGCTCTCCTAACAGGATTTTATTTGCAAGTTTAGCATCTAACTCAGAAAAAAAAATTACAGCTGGATGTCCAACCCTGATCTGACAACTCCAGGAACATTTTTGAGACAGTGCTTAAGCATTTATAACCCTGGTTGAACAGAGTATTTGGGCTACAAAATCCACATCCGTATCAAAGCTTCCCGGGAAGTCCAAATGAAGGATTTTGGACTGGACTCTTCTCAGATTAACCTGAAAACAAGCTGAATATCCTAAATCTACCATCTGTAGCAGATATATTTTCTCCAAAAGTAAAAGAGTAATTTAAGCAGGCTTATTATTAGTTACTGTAAAACCTATTTAAAAGGTCCTGCTTAAACAGGTTTATAAAAATCAGATGAAAATTTCCTCTTGAGCAAAACTCCTTAGACTTCCCAACTCATACTGCAGCAAAGCAGTCGGTTGTGTATTTCCAAATTCTAATTCACTTTAGAAGGTGTGAAATAAGGTACCACTGTGAAGTGGGTGACACTACCTGGACTCCTAGTTTTGCCTCATTTTGTAAGGGAGATGCCTTCCATAGACGAAATCAGTTGTATTTAAACTATTTTGAACATTACTTGCCTGAAAAATACATGCAAGACAGACCTAAACTATAGGAAAGCACATGGCTTTTAATTGACATTGGATTGCTGGATCTTTAAATTAATATAAGCACAGTTTTGGACAGGAATAACTCTACTGACTCAGGACAAATCTCATACCACTGCACCAATCCTATTACTTCGTGTTGGCAAGGCCTTATCATTTCCCCAATTACATTCTTTTGCCAAAATAAACAATATCAGGAAGAAAGGAGGCAGCAATCCGAAAGATGGCAAACATATTACTGTGTATCTTTTCAGGCTGTGACTCTGTGTACCTAACTTCTAAAGCCATTTCAGCTCATTGACTTGTTCTTACTAACTTGGGTGAAAAGAATTTTATGGTAGAAACATAATACTTTCTGAATTTTGCTTTAAATGGATACTTCTTGTTATTTTCCGCCCATCTTTGTAGTATTTGCAGTTAGCAATATTTGCAATATTGCATCAATTTGCAATATTGATTTGCTGGCAGCGTGCCCACCCCTGGCATACCAGCTATAGTCAGACTTTTCAGTATGCTGTACATTTTTCAGTCTGCAGATCCCAGTGCTCACTCCCATGACATTTCAGCATGTTTGTGTTTATGCCACTTCTACCTGTACATATCAGATCCACAGCCACAGCAGCAGACGTGACACTTCATGGGACATCAATACCTCCACGGTCAGTAATATCACTCTGGCAAGTACTTAGGGATATGTTACCACAATATCCTATTTTTAGGCGGGAAGCACTTTGTTTGCACAATCCCATAATGTTTCAGGGCAAACGTAAATTAACCACCTGTCAGGTTATCCTCCCCAAGAAAACTGCTTTCCTCTGGTGACATTGTTCAGTCACTTCTTACAATCACAAATGGTGAATTTTGAGTTGAAGAGTTCTTAAAAGGAAGGAACAGCTCAAGGATGATGCAAATCTTAGCTGAATAATGCTGTTAACTTGGGAATTTTCTGGTTTGTTTGGGTGTAGTTTAACTTTATTTAGTCTGAAATTAATCAATCCTGACAAGCTGAATGCATTACTATTCAGAGAAAACACAGTTTTTATTGATCAGAAAAACCACTTGTACATTTCTTGTAAACTTGAGAGCTCAAACCCAGAACAGAGCTTTTTAAAACACCAGACTTACCTTCTGCCGAGATGAAAAATGCCCACCAGCAACCCGACAGGAGCAGTTCTTACATCTGCCCTTGGAATTTAGGAGAGCTTATTCTGGGGATTGGGCCCTCAAAACTTTACAGAGAAATAAAAAAAGTTCTTTCTTTCATAAGGAATCACAGAATAATTTGGAAAAGACCTCTAAGATCATCAAGTCCAACCATTAAACCAAGACTAAACCGTGTCCCTAAGTGCCATGTTCACAGATCTTCTGAATATGTCCAGGGACAGTGACTCAACCCATTTCCTGAGCAGACTCTGCCAATGGCAGACAATTCTTCTGGTGCAGAAAGTTTTCCTAATATCCAATCTAAACCTCCCCTGGTGCCACTTGAGGTCATTTCCTCTTGTCCTGATGCTTGTTACTCAAGAGAAGAGACCAACCCCCACCTCTCTACAACCTGCTTTTGGAGACCCACAAGGTCACCTCTGAGCCTTCTCTTCCCCAGGCTTCTCCCTGTGTCTTCTCCAGAACAATTCTTGTTCCCTCAGATATTCCTCATAAGACTTCAGCTCCAGAGCTTTCACCAGCTTTGTTGCCTTTCTCTGGGCATGCTCCAGCACCTCAATGTCCTTCTTGTAGCAGGAATTTGGGGAATCAAGTTCTTTTTTTGGCATATAATTTGCCCATGAAAGCCATGTGCTAGTATTAATGGGAACTCTGCATATTTAGCACATCTTCAAACCAAGATGGTACATAAAATAGCAAGGTATTGATTTTCTTCTAGGATGAAAAATGCTAAAATATTTTTTTCTGCAGCATTCCAATACACATCTATTATTTTTCCTTCTCTAGCCACTGTTTATATATCAGCTCAACTCGATCATTAAAAATCATCAGTGGCCTTTTCTCACACTAAGATTTTCCCTTCCAAGCTCTGATAACACCTGTCTTGATGGTCTTCAAAGGCATCTCCCTGAAAGCAGATCAAAGTAGATTCACAATAGAAAGATATAAAGAAAAAAAAAACCAAACAAGGAATACTGCTCCTTCTGCTGCCACTGTGTGTACATTGTGTATACGTTGTTGTGTATATTCAAACATAATTTCCCACATAATTTGGAACATCAGTCCCTCATGATTTCATGTGTAAAAGGCAGAGTACTCAACAGTAGCTGTTCAAGAGAAAGTCTGCAGGAAGGTAACACCATTTTTTTTTGGTTACAAAAATGCCAGTACGCACTCTGAAGTCCAATGCTGGGACTTCTTTTACCCCAAACTCTGAAGATGCTTTCCTTTCCTACACCCAGGCAGAGGCAACTTTCTTACAGCTTGATTTTTTCATTTCAAAAATTAATTACTAAGTTAAAGTGCCATATTCATACTGAACAAAATTTTGTCATAAAATGAAGAATCATATTATTTACAATAAAAGAAACTACTAAATGCAGACAATTATTTTAAGACTAAATTTTATTGAAACAAATAAATTTAAAATTCATAGAAAAAATACTAAAAAGAAAACGGGACTTCACAAATTATGCATATGAAGAAAGTTTCACATATTGTAGCTAAATTGTATGAAGCACATATTTCTTCTCCTTGAGAAAATGTTATTGCTGTCTGTTGCTAAAAACTGAGAGTAGATATCCTCAAAGCCAAATGGTTGAGAATTTTGAAGCCATTTTCTTTTTATTTTCTTAATACATGGAGGAAGTAATATAAAAGGTTTAGGGAAGTTGAGAGCATTTCAGCTTCTTGGCATTAGAAATCATCCATTCTCCTACCTCGACCTCTAGGTGGCACAAAAGAACCTAAACTGAACAGGATTTTCTGATTTTTCAGGTAATGTTATGCCCTCCCAATCAAGACTCCACAGGTCACCAATTCCAACATCACAAAACACACATCTATTAACCTGTATTAAATAAAATGTCCAAATAAGTACTAAAGTAACAGCTACCGTAGCTAGACAGCTCAATTTTACTGCTTTTAATAGTGCATTGAGAGATAAATAATTAATTGATTCTCCACAGTACCTCTAATTTCCTGTCACCTTCAGCTTATAATAGTTAAAAGGAACAATAGTTTACCAGAAATAAAGTTAATGCTCATATTTAGTTTAACGTAAGTATTACTACAGCATTAAAAATACATACCATAAAAACCAATTTGCTATAATAATCCAGCAGAAAAAAAATAGTAATGAGCAAAATACATAATTTACTTCTTCTTATTTTAGATTATAGTATGTAGAAAATTAAAAGGTCAGTGAAATCACAGCCAATGAATATTTACTGCAGAAGTAACTAGAAATGCTGCATTTTTACTTAAGTGAAGTAGCTTTTGGTATGGAGATCACCATGTTCTATGTGATTCTATGTGACCAGAGAAAATTTTTATATCAACTGCCTAAGACGCACAGTACATGAAGGGCCCCAGCAGCCCTCAGCCTCTGCACACAAGAATGGCACCACAAAAGCATTTTGCTCCAGTTAAGACACTATGATATTAGACATCAGAGCATTTATTTTCCTCTACAAAAAAAAAGTGTGCATTTGTACACTTGCCCTTGTTAGGTGTTGCCACCCATTTCCTTTATTTCCTGTGTTAGCCAAACCATTCACACTCACATCTGAGGAACACTCTGAGAAAAACCAAAAATCACCTTCCTCTCCTAACCTGCTCCAGCTCTCTGCAATTACCCAGTCTGGATTTTCACCACTCTGTCATTCAAAACCATTCCATGTGAAATTATTTGACGCTTCCACAACCGAACAAGAAGTTACGTGTAAAATTTGTCAAAGCATTATGTGGAAGATCATTTGCATCATCAACATGTGACAACAGCACATTGCATTCATGTGCCCACAATTAAACAGGAAAGGAATTTCTCTCACCTGGCATAGAAATCTTTTGGTGGAACAACCTCCTGAAAGAACTGTAGCTGGTACAGATAAAGTCCAATCAAGTGTCCTGCACTGAATATAGCCATTAATACACACAGACAGCTGAATATCAGCGGATCAAATGCTTGGCAACAGGACCACCACGTGCACAGGCCCAAAAACACAAAGAAATACACAGCTGAGGTCAAAGATGGCACCATCATACCTGTAAAAATAAAAACATGGAGTGTTGGAGAAGCGTGGGAAATACCAGCATTTGTTAAACCTTAAGTTTGACAAGACGTGTATTAAAAAATCTAATCCAATTAGTTTTCTGCTAATTATTACAATTAGCTCTAAAGACTGCTATTAACTTTGAGACTGGAAGAGGAGGGTCTTTTTTTTTTTTTCTTTGTTCAATTCACTTATGCCATATCTCAGCACTTTGAACACAACACTCTCCAGACTTTCCTCTGAGATGGAATTTTCTCTATGTAAAGATGTTTCATAAATCATGGAGAAAAACAGAAAGTGGCTGCAAGGGCAGCTAATACTGCCTGAGACCACTGGTTTGAATTTTGAGTATGAGTTGCTAAAGTGGCATGATGAATGAACAGTGGGAAGCCTTCTCATACAGATATTAAAATACCTTGACATATTAAAACAAAACAGACCCTGATTCATTTATCGAAATGAAAAGACTTGCATATAATCTACAGATTAATCAGTAAATGTCTGATTTTTCTAGATTGTTAACTCCTAGAAATGTGTAATTTACATATGACAAAGACTCTGCTGTCACACACATGTATATTGTTTTTGCTTTTTCACATGTAGAAAATGTCCAACTGGTGAAGGGCACTCAATGCTCTGCTGGCAGCCTGCAAAAATAGGTTAGAAAGCAGGAAGGACATTCATGTCTAAGAGTGGCAACTATGAGAAAATGACCTAAGAGCTTGCAGCCAGCACAGCACCCCAGTGGATTCTCTGAAGCAACAGTGCCAGAGCTAGCAGGGGTCCCTGCCTAAGTTTATTTTAAAGCTTTTTAACTAGTACATCTCTAGGAGCCACCTTCCTCAGGACAGACCTGCAGACTCCTGGTGGCCCATAACTCGCCAGGTGCTGGTTTGACATGTCTTTTGGGAGCAGCCCTCCCAGGGTTGGTGTCTCACTGAGCTAAGTCCAGGCACTGTAAGGACTCATATCCACAGTCACTTGCCTGAGCTTCACCATCACATCTTTCACATCCTATTTTAAGCTTTCACCTATGGTGCTGTAAAACTTGACCCAGCAATTTCTGCCTCAAGCCCGTAACTATTTCCTTTCTTCTTACAAAGAGACATTTTGTCTTTATTCAAACAGTTTTGGAGAACAAGAATCTATGATATCCTAAAATAAGTTATTTATTATGCCGGTTAGTCTGGCTGTGAAAAATACAAAATTTATTTCTGTTCTGAAATTGCCTAGGTTTATCACGTAATTATTGACTCCCATTATCAATTCTACTAGATGAGATACCTTAAAAAATAAAAGCACTTTGTATCTTTGTCAGTCCTTTCGGGCTGCAGTCAAGTCACTCTTCATCTTTTTGGCATGGTAAGTAAGGAAGTATTTAAGTTATAAAGCTCAAGGTCTCTCTCTGGAGTATAGGCTTCTCAGACCTCAAGTACTTTTTGTAACTCTACTCTGAGCACCTCCCACTTCTTGGCTTGTGTTGGAGCTGTTGGAGTCCACAGGCAAGCTGCCCATCACCATTCAGAAGAAACTGCCCCCTACCACTGCTGCACAAATCTTCTGCGTCCCCTTGAACACGGATGATGTTCACCTATGTAGAGTGGCATCAGGCTTTTTGGTTTTGTTTATTTGGGTTTTATTTAATGACGTCTCTCTTCCCTGGTGTCAGGCCCTATGGTGGCTCATATATTTTTTCTCTTTTTAGATTTATTACTTTCCATCTGGCTACATGTAATGCTGTTTAGCAACCTTGCCTTAATGAAAGAACCTGCCCTACTATAGTGGCCACATCTCTAATTCTCATCATTCAGTATCAAAATTTTTTGTACTGTTGTTTTATACTTCATATCCTGATAACTTATATGTTAAGTTGTAATGTTTATATGTATCACTCCATTCAAACATGTGAGTTGGCGGATAAAAGCTAATCTACAATTCCATGATCCAATTTTAAATTCAGTAGTTACAACCTATAGTTATTTTGTACACTTGTAATTTGATACACTTGTATCACTCCATTCAAACATGTGAGTTGGCGGATAAAAGCTAATCTACAATTCCATGATCCAATTTTAAATTCAGTAGTTACAACCTATAGTTATTTTGTACACTTGTAATTTGATACACTTGTATCACTCCATTCAAACATGTGAGTTGGCGGATAAAAGCTAATCTACAATTCCATGATCCAATTTTAAATTCAGTAGTTACAACCTATAGTAATTTTGTACACTTGTATTCTGCCTGTAGCTGATTATGTGGTACTAAATCAAATGTCTTATAAAAAGGTAGGCTGGTAGGCTATATAACATCAGAACAGCTACTCTTACCAACTAAATAAAAAACCAACAGGAAGTCTGCTTATCACTCTTTTTACACACTATACGGTCAAACAAATAACATTTTTTTAAAGGCTATGTGAATACACTTCCTTTTTACACTTAGAAGTGATGAAACCAAATCTATGAATTCACTTTAACCTAAATCCATATGTATATATATATAT